>WBNH01009530.1:96516-188875 GCA_013401255.1 Urocolius indicus
ACTGGAAGAGCTTAAGCAGCCTTAGAATGCAATTTTCTGAGGGACCACGCACCACCTGTAAGAGAGGTTTCATTGAGGTGATGTGAGCTGAGCAAGTGGTTCTTTATCCTTGCTGCCATCTTCGGTACGTATGTTGAACTTTACTGTTTTTCAGGAGAATATATTTTCAGAAGTCTGGAAAATTGTGGTTTTGTTGTAACAGTGGTTGGAAAGGTCTTGAGGCTTTGATTTAGAGTACAAGGTTAGGGATATGAGGCTTTTTTTCCCCAAGGCTTTTCAGTTCTTTTTTTCATTTTTGGAAAGGATGAACTGTCTTTTCCACCAAAATAGTTTTTATGTTCTATTTACATTTTCTTGTAAGAAAAGAGTTGGTGGGAAGCACTCTAAAACCATAAGCTTGATCTACATATTCTGTTTTCCAATGTCAATATTTACTTGGGATTTAGCATCACCTTCTGATGTCCCTGTCTACTCTAGGGAACAATAAGATCCAATTATTAAACTAAATGTATTTGTGTTTCAAAAATACAATGACATACACAAATTTAATTATTTTTAAAAGACAGAATCTATCTTTAGGTGAAAAAAACTATTGTTAAAATAGCTTTAAAAATGTATTCAAGCATTATTGCAAAGAGCTATGAGAGCACTGCATGAAACCCTAGCAAACAAAGATCTTTGTGAAGATATGATCCTTAAAGGGTATGGAAACGAGATAATACAACTTTCTTTTATTACTCCAAAGTCATGTAATAAAACCCACTAAGGACTTTTGAGTGAAACTAAAGAACAATTAGTGGGTTTTTTTCATATTTATTTAACCAATGCTGCCGTGATTGCTTTTATTTTCCGCTGTTACACTAAGCCTGTAAACCAGCTTAGGCACTGCTTTCCAGATTTGCTTCAATAGAGACTAGTTTAGAAACAGCTCAGCGCTTTTCCTGTAATATTGTGCTGACATAAGAATGATACCATTCATTTCTGTAATACTCAGAAAAACAAGGACAAAGAGCAGTTTACTTAGGGTTTTGTCATCCATACATATGACATACATACATGGCATGTATACAGGCCTCTTTCCACATGTGACTCAATGCAGAAAATGCAGGTCTAGGTGTGATCAAGGAAAATGCCTCTGTAACCCTGTCGAAGTATGGCTTCCTTTTGTTTTAGTCTGGATAGACCTCTGAGATGACTTGGCATTGTGGCAAGGACAGTGTGTAAGTTAGTCCTAAAAAGTTCAGGACAAAGTTTACTAAGGGGAGAATAGACAAGCTGGAAGTCTCAATAAGCAGTTGACAGTAATGATAATTACTGTAATACATCCATCAAATCCTAAAAAACGATTATTTTTTCCTACCTTACCTTGCATTTACTTTAATAGTGGATACCAAATACTGCTCTGTGTGTTGGATAAGGTAAGTTCTAACTTCCTTCAAAAGGGAAATAAACATAGAATCATATCACTGTTTTGATTGGAAAAGACCTTAAACATCACCGAGTCCAACCACTAATCTAAAACTGATAAGCCAACCACAACTGTTGTTGCACCTCATCTACACGGCTTCTAAATATCTCCAAGGGTAGGTGGCTCTACCCACTTCCCTGAGCAGCCTGTGTCGGTGTTTTAACAACTCTGTTAGTGAAGAAGATTTTCCTGATCTTCAGTCTAAACTTCCTGTAGTGCAGCTTGAGGCCATTTCCTCTCATCCTATCACTTGTTACTTGGGAAGAGAGACCGACTCCCACCTTGCTAGAAACCCCTTTCAGGTAGTTGTAGTGCTCATGTCACTGCTCAGCCCTCTTTTCTGCAGGCTAAACAACCCNATAAGCCAACCACAACTGTTGTTGCACCTCATCTACACGGCTTCTAAATATCTCCAAGGGTAGGTGGCTCTACCCACTTCCCTGAGCAGCCTGTGTCGGTGTTTTAACAACTCTGTTGGTGAAGAAGATTTTCCTGATCTTCAGTCTAAACTTCCTGTAGTGCAGCTTGAGGCCATTTCCTCTCATCCTATCACTTGTTACTTGGGAAGAGAGACCGACTCCCACCTTGCTAGAAACCCCTTTCAGGTAGTTGTAGTGCTCATGTCACTGCTCAGCCCTCTTTTCTGCAGGCTAAACAACCCAGTTCCCTCAGCTGCTCCTCATAAGACTTATTCTCCAGACCCTTCACCAGCTTCATTGCCCGTCTCTGGACACACTCCAGCACCTCGGTGGCTTTCTTGTAGGGAGGTGCCCAAAATTGAACCTGATGTTTGAGACGTGGCCTCACCAACACTGAGGTATTGGGGCATAATCACTTCCCTGGTGCTGCTGGTCACACTATTTCTGATACAAGCCAGGATGCCATTGGTCTTCTTGGTCACCTGGGCACACTGCCGGCTTACATTCAGCTGGCTGGTGACCAACACCCCCGAGTCCCTTTACTCTGTGTAGCTTTCTAGCCACCCTGTCCCAAGCCTGTAGCGTTGCATGGGGTTGTTGTGGCCCAAGTACAGGACCTGGCACTTGGCCTTGTTGAACCTCATGTAATTGGCCTCAGCCCATCGATCCAGCCTGTCCAGGTCCCACTGAAAAGAGCCTTCCTGCCCTCAAGCAGATCTACACGCCTACCCAGTTTGGTGTCATCAACAAACTTACTGAGGGTACACTTGATCCCCTCATCCTAATCATTGGTAAAGATGTTAAACAGAACAGGCCCCAACACTGAGCCCTAAGGAACACCACTGGTGACTAGCTGCCAACTGGATTTAACTCCATTCCCTGCAACTACCTGGGCCTGGCCATCAGCCAGTATTTCACCCAATGAAGACTACATCTGTCCCAGTCATGGGCAGCCAGTTAGCCATCTGGCCCTTTCTTCTCCCTCTTGGAATGAATCTGCAGTTTCCTGGGGTGTAAAAGGATATGAATCCTGAAGAGAAATATTTTCATGATGGGTAGAAGTTTCCCTGACTTGACAAAAGAAACCAGTTTTATGCTCTGAAATCACAGAATTATTTTAAAAAAGACCTAGAGGTAATGTTGATCACATACTTGATAAACAGGATAATGTATAATTCTATTGAAACAAGAATGAGCTACCGCTTGAAATTTTGTAGAGCAAGCAGGCAAAATCGAATGTCCTAGCCAACGCATGAATCACAACCCACAGCAATCCAGGAGATGAGAATGCCATTAAGACATATGGCAGTGTAGTTTCCCTTGCCAAACGTGGTAATCCTCCCAGTAGAAACAATAGAAAAATTAATGGATTTGGAAGAATTTTGAAGACTGTTTTTAGTGCCTGTAGTGCTTCTCTTGCTTTCTGGTTTTTTTTTTTTAAGTGGAGTTGTCTTACAATCCCTTTTTTTTTTTTTTTTCAGAGAACTGGTTGCTTAGGTACTTGTCAAAAAAGCCCAGTAACTGCAATGTTTATATTCTATAGTACTGATAAAAGAATGCTGTTTCCATTGTAAATTGAACAAACAAGATCTTTCTCAAAAGACTTTCAGCTAAGGATTCTCTATAAATCTATATATTTTCTTAACTTTTGGGAGGTTTGTGAAAAAGTACAATACTTAAACTTCCAAAATAAAGTTTCTCCTTGCCAACACAGGCATCTATAAAATTACTAGCGATGAGAATGCAAGAAAAGAGGAAGAAACAATACCTGCAATGCTACTCATACTCAATGCTCTCCATTTCTTAGTAGTAATATTTCAGAAGACTAAATACTGCTACTGTAAAGAGAAAGTGGTCTTTTCTCATTCCTATGGTAAGTTACAAGGACAGACTATTTCTCTGGGCCTTGCTCTGGTAAGGCTTTAATCAGCTTAAACTAGTCCATATCAGAGATAATGTAACATGTTACTATTAAGAAAGTTTATTTCATTTAGCTTCTGTTAACAATTTTAACTCACCTTGAAAAAAGAGCAAGGACAAGGATCTTTGGTCAAGTAACAGCATTAGTTAAATGTAATCAGAGAAGCCTGTTGCTGTACCATTTTATCTGGGGAAAGTGATAAAAGCTGAAGTACAGTTTTTTTAACTATAGGTAAGAAACTTTCCAGAGTTCAGTCATTATTTCACTCTGCTTGAGAAACACTACTAGAGCAGATTGTATTTCTGTATGAGTATCTTTTAAGAAAACATAGACAAGCTAGCTTGTTGAGGCAGGTGTCCGTTACATAGTTCATCTATAGATGTCAAAGAAAAGTATATACAACTACAGTGTGTCTTTGCCTAATGACACATCAGAATATTATGATTCCAGAGCACAGCATAAAAAAAATAAGCTGTGGGGCCAAATAATGGTCAGGAATATATCAGTCCTGGCACTGTTTGCAAGAGATAAAAAGGAGCCGCCCTTACTGCATTTATCAAGTGTGAATTCCTAAATTGCTGCAACCCGGTGTAAGAGAAGCCCTGCTACACATCTAGAGACGCTTCAGCATCCTGCTGTGCTAGCCTGACCTCTCTTGTGTGTTGAGCACTTATTTTTAGATGGGACAGTCATTAGAGACATAATGTATCTTAACTACTGTAAAGGAAGTTGTTCAGGGGGATTAGAAGTGGATAGGGAGAAGCTCAGTACAGAGGCACAAAGAATCTGTTTCTGACTTTAATCCAAAGCAGTATAGACTTTTCCTGTTTTTTTTTCAGAATGACTTTTGGCAGCAACAGTCATGTCCTATTGGACAATACCATGTTTTCTAAAATGAGAGATACCACGTTTTCCATGCTGAGTTAGAGAGGGGAGAAAACGCCTCAACGATAATCCTCTTGTGCTGAGGACATAGGCAAGAACACTGAAACAAGACTAACTGGGAAAAAGAAAAGCCCAATTGCAGAAGAGTTGTCTTGGAAACATGACCAGGGTTGAATACAAAACTGCTATATTGCAATGTATGTAAATAAGACTTAAGTTTGAACAGGATTTCTACATATTCAAATATTGCCTCTATATGGCTCTAAATTAAAACCTACTAATGACTGAAGTTAAGACACAAAGAGATAACGCTTTTGCATATGAGAAAGATATACTGGAAATTTCTTGTCTTTGATGGATAGAAATATTTACTGAAACTGAAGTCTCAGCAGTTTTGTGGTTCCATACAGATCCTAGAGGAGAACGTTACATATTCACCTTCCAGAAAATATTGAGTTCTTACTTTGTGGACTAGCTTATATTGATATCCTACTGTGTTCTGGTCCGGATTTTCTTATCTCTATCAGAGCATAATAGTGAAAGATCAAATGGAGTAGAAAGACGGAACACATGGCATCATGGTCAGTTTTGTGTTTATTATAATGTTGTATCTAAACTCTTCTAATTAATGTGATTTACATAAATCTTAAGTGATAAAGTAGAGATTTTCAGAACAGAAGACATAGTAAGGAATTAGGAATCTTTTGTGTATTATTGTTTTAGGAAATAGAGTTGATGACAATTTTTCCTAAGCAATCCTTTTCCCAAAATGTTACTTAAATGTTGTACTTTGTTCATGTATTTAAAAACTAGCAAAACCGAACTGTTTGAGCACTTGGCTTTAGTAATGCACTTTTCGCTTATGTAAGTCATATGTTATTAGAAAGTCAAGTGACAAAATAGAAAATAAAACATGCTGTATCCCCAATTAAAAAACTGCACAACCTAAAACCAAGAAAACCCCCCAAAAAAAGACTCATTCTAACCCTCCTGAAATATTTCAGGATGTTTAAAAAATATGACTTTTTTTTTCTCCAATTAGCACTGAAACTTTACAAATTTGGAATTTCACACAAAATGCAGTACCACTTCGGTTCCAATTTTGAAAACTGACTGACCTAGACACAGAAGTGAATGGTCCACTATAATCTTCACAAAGATGAAGCTATTAAAATTGTCCTTGATGCCCTGATTTCCTGTCCTGGCATAGGAGGTAGTAACATACTATTTCTTTCCCTATTCGGACTGACCATGTTTCAGGCACCTGCTAGTTTTGCTCAGAGCTGAGAAATGCTCTGAGTAGCTGGACATTTTCACAGGCTCCATTCTTTATCTCATTTGATCTCTAATGTGCTATGAACTAATCTTGCACCTGCATACACAGATACTTCAGTGATGGGGCAGTTGTCCTAGATTGCTCCCTGCTCCTCACTGCTGGTGTTCTGTCAGGCTGAGCTGCATAAGGAGATGAGGCACTGAGGACAGCTGCTGCTCCTGACTCATCTAAATGCTCAATCCTATGCACAGTACCTTCCTGTAACTAGACTGAAACAATCATTATAAATTGGAAAGAAAAACTGAGCAAACACAGCAGGTTTAATTTTTTAAATCTTATTTATTGAAACACATATATCAGTTGAAAAATAAATGCACACCTTGTGTAACAGTAAATTCAGGGAAAGTTCATTCTTAAGAGAATGTCTTACTATAATCGCAAATGCCTGTCAGTTTGAATTATGATATTTTACTTAATATAAGATAAAGCCTATTCTGTAAAGTATTGGTTTAGACCAAAGCTTAAAATGTGTTTAGTGTTTTTTTAAGATATGGAACTATGAATGAATATATGGCCATGCTTTCTCCCTGTAGGAATATATGAAAAGCCTTTCAGTTTAGACGATGTAATACCCTTCTAAGTGGTGTTTTTGCATCTCATTTTCCCAAAAAGGGTTTGTACTGCAAATTTAATCTATTTGGATTTATTTCATTAATTTTAGAAATGCTGCCTTACAGTGTTACAAGATCAATATAGTGGAATAATGAGCCAATGTAAGTTATTGCTAATGCCTCTGTACCATGGAGGAGAACATGTGGAGAAGCCAATCTCTCTCTTACTTTTCTGAATTCTGCCAGCAAAGGAGAGTACTAGAGGATAACGTGTTCCACGCCAACTACTAGGGGTTTGGATCAAGAATTTTTATTTTAATCCTTAAGTCTGCATGCATACGAATATAAAGCTGTCCTGAAAATTGCTATCTAAACTTTGTTATAAGGGATTGCATGACTGTGGATATCTAGGACCTGGAAGACAATAGTTGTAAACTGATGTGGCCATTACATCAGAATTGCAGTAAGTGTAGAATGCCATAAGCATATTATGATGACGACATGCCCAGTAATGTGCAGCAGAAAGCTGAATATAAACCTCAGTAGTTTAGCTTTAATTTATGAATGTAACAACAGTTGCATGTTTCTTCTAGTAAGACTTTTAAAATCAACTATAAATACGTAGGCTTTGATGAATTTTTTTCCCAGTTGGCACCTCTCCCCACCTTAGGCTATCTTTCTACTTTGAAAAGAAAGGGAAGCAACTTGTGGCTTCTCACATTCATGTATGCAGCGCTGATCTGTCTTCCTCATGTAAAACAGAAAAACCTTAGTGGGAATCCACTCTTCACCTTCTGACATAGGTTTACACTCAGTTTGCAGATGATGGGACCTTTTTTTCCTACTTGGAACCTGTTTGCTGGATGGCTTTTGCTGCTTTTTGCTGCAGCTTTTTGCAGTCTGCATATGGCTACATTAAACCCAGTTGAGGAGAAAGATGTAAGCCTTACTTGCATTTTGCCCCTGAAAGATGTAATGTGGAAAAGAATGAATGTGCTCATAAGCAGAAATTTTTGTTAGGATAATTGGCCTAAATTGCCAAACTGCGAGTAACATAATTAGCCAGTGCTTGACTCTTGAATGTGGGCCACATACAGAAAGGTCTCTCCTGAGCCACAGAGCCCCTTGGGATTAGGTAGGAGTTATGTGCAGCTGTTCAGATTATGGTTTGATATTTGATGTTTACATGCTGTTGCATTCACAAAAGTTTGATTGTTTGATTCTGTGTCTTTTCCAGATCTAGTTCTAGGCAGTATAGGTATCAATAGATGGAGAAAAAAACCCAGTGCGTCTAGTGGCACCCTCTTCAAATCAGCAGTGTTGGAGACGAGAAACAATTATTTAGAACTGTAGTTTTGGTAATTCTGAGAAAGGCTTTAAATTATTCACAGAGTTTTCATTAATTTTTGTGCACTATCAACATTTTGGATACCGTAATCAAATTGGCTTAAAATAGAGAAATAATTCAATAGAAAAACAAAGACTGCACTTTCTGTCTTGCCTTAGCTTGCAGCCAGATTTAGGACATCTTAAATATATTGGCAACTGAGATGTTTGAAGATAGTTTTAATTAGCTATTTAACTAGTTTGTTTATGAAAGGCAACCAGAAATTGAGCCCTAAATGGCAATATTATTTCAGTGAGTACATGCTCGGAGTGAAGTTTAGCCTGTTTGCTCTCTAATGGAAGAAAAATACCCAACAATCTGCAATTGAATTTAAAGGACCTGCACAGCAAAGACTGAAAATACAGTGCCACTGTTTTGCCATGTGCTGGGCAGTTTGTTTATTTCAATTCATTCTTATACTTTAGTTGACTGGGTGTTTAAAATTTCAGCTGGCAAGCTGTCAGGCTTGCCAGCGACATTTTAACTGTGAATATCATGACATCCCTATAACACTTTCAAATAAGCTGCCCTTATTTCTCTGTCTGTGTCATGGAAGGAAGAGAGAGACACCTTTTTACTATCTCTAGGAAGTGACAGGTCTCTCCTCAAAAAGTTTTCACTAATCAAAGCATGACACGTATATGCACTAGTGTCCAGTTTCTCAGTGTCATACCGTTTTTGGTTGAGGTCAGAAGATACTTATCCTATAAACTAAAATGCAGTCACAAAAGCACAGCAAAGGCTGGAAGGTACCTCTTCAGCTCTGTGGCACAGATGACATGCCATGGCCTTAACAGGGATGTGCAGTCTCTGGTTGATGTTGTTGACTTCCACACACTGTCCTTCCTGGCACATCAGCTAGTGCAAAGATAGCTGCTCTCAAGGTTGCAGGTTTACAGGTCTGTCTGTCAGGGCATGCTAGGTTTAGGGATGCCTCAATTCCTGAGAGATGATTGCTGTCTGCAGTGATCCCTCTGTTCCTTGCAGACCAGCCAACACCTGAGCTGCTTGCTGAGGTCACATCTCTCACTGTGGGCATCTCCATGTGTGGCTGGCTGTGTTGAGGTGCCGAAACTGGAGACAAGGGTTTTTGTCAAACAACATGTTCACTTTGCTTTCCTGCTTTGGTGAATGCCTGGCAAAGAAAATTGGATAATTTAAAAAGCCATAGAGTTGTGCTGTAAAAGTAAGGCTGTTTTCCATATGGGTTTCTGCTTTAACTGATAATTGAACAATTTGTGCACTTTTCAATACAATATCATAAAGTAGCATAAATCCAGCTAATGAATCCACACTATTGTTTCCGTGAGCCCTGATATAATCTCTTTTTCTGAACAGAAACATTGAAAGCAGTGCTAGTATGTTCACTTGGAATATTAATGTGATTGGTGTCTAAGTAGAGTTCAAGAAAACATTCTGGTTATATTTTAAATGTTTCGTAAAAAGAACTTGGCTGAGGAAATGGAGCTCTTTAGACTGCCCATAGATCCAGAGTTACTTTTCCTGAGGTTTTTTACTCTGTTAAGGTTTGTGCCTGCTGTCATGTTGTTCATATGTTTTTAAAAGCATCTGATTCAACCCATGTAACTCAGCCATACTGTGCCACCTGCAGTGATTGCATATTAGACTAATACTGATTTTTACTAACATAAATTTTGCTTCTCTTTCTCTCTCTGTGATATTTAACTGCTTTATCACCTTGTATATATGGCTTGTTAACAGCAGTCTGTTGATAACCAAGGTGCGCATAGTAAATGCTTGGATTTCAATTTTAAAAATAATTTCCTGAGTATCTTGATGAAATATGAATTACTAAAAATGAAACACTGAGAAATGTTTCAGCAGTGTTATTTATTTTTCTACTGTTTTATTTTTTTTCTTGGTTTACTTAGCTTCTGGATCTCTTACAAGACTTGCATAAAATGCCAGGTTGTGCTTTGGATTGTGTTGCATTTTCCTACTTATATCTACAATTTTCCAGACTGCTGAAAGAATGAACAGGGCAGAAATAAAATGCTCTGACAGGTCACAGCACATCTCAGTCATTGGGGAGATAACTGTTAATAGTCTTGGTGGATAATAGGCTTGATGGATCTGTTAAATAAAGCACATAGTCTCAAAGCTCAGCACAGGGAGTAGGTGATAATGAAAAGGACCAGCAGATATGTAAACTCAATTAACCTGGTACTAGTTGTGTGCAACGTATTTCTCATTGAGGCAGAGAACAGCAATGGGAGGTGTCCTTAGTTTTCCTGTTGACAGTCTGAGAGGTTCTGCAACTTTATGGGCTAGCCATAGTCTCGACATCAGGATTTTCTTAATTCCAAAAGTATTATATTCCAAACATTGTGTTCTTCATCCATAAACATTTTTTTCTTGCATGTTGAGGGAACATTTGTAGAGATATGTTAAAAAATTTCATCTGAGTCATTCTAGTCTAGAAAACTACTCACTAAAATGAGTGTGATATTTCTCTTTCTTCCTTATGAAGTTTACCGAAGGTATGTGTGAGTTGGTATTGGCTACCTTAGACTTTGGTTAAGTATAGGAAACAGATTTTTCTTGGCTGAAAATATCTTCCCCCCAAAAAAATTTCAAACAAAGAGTTCTAGCTGTGTATGTTGTGTATGCTTGCAGTCAAAGTTAACCCTTCTTTTCCATATCACTGGGTTTCAGATGGCAGACTGCAAGAGCTTATTGCAGGGATTATTTTGGCTCATCGCGCTGGTGTTTCTTGGCTGGCCCATAGGCATAGCCTTGTGTGCCCTCTGTGGATTCCTTTCTCCTCTCGCTGCTTTAATAGGACTAGATGAATTAAGTGAAGTGTTGTTGAAGGGTGCATGTTTGGGGAGACAGCATGCTCAGAATGCATGTGATGGCAAGTGCCTGTGGTAAGCGACAGAGACAGGCCTGCCTCAGGCAAGCATGCAGCTGTATGCTGTTGAATTTCATCATTAGTTATGTTAATCATAATTTTTCAGTCCTGAAAAAAGTTTTCTTAGTTTTTAACTGTGTGCGTTTCTCTTGAGTGTGTCTAAGAAACCTTCAAAATCCAGAGGTCTGTCTTCTAAGACGTATGATAAAAGTTGTAGCTATTGTTTTGAAAATTAGTAATGTACTTGGAGAAGGTAGCTCTGTATGCATCTCCCAGTCTTTGAGCTCAGTATCAAAGTCTAATTGAACAGTTGGAACTGAAAGAGACTAGATTTAGATTAGATATTAGGAAGAAGTGCTTCACTGTGAGGGTGAACGGTGAATGCTCCATCCCTGTGTTCAAGGCCAGGTAAGGTGGGGCTTGGAGCAACTTGATCTAGTGGAAAGTGTTCCTGCCCATGGCAAAAAACATCTGAAAACCTTCAAAAAGGTCTGTAGTGGCTTGGCTACTAAGATCAGAATTGCATATGCAGTGATACAAGTGAACACACTGAGGACAGAAAACACACACTTTCCTTTGTTAATGATCATTTCTTAATCACTTCATCCAGTTTGTCACTGAAGGATATATTTTGTCTAAAAAGTAAAAGAGTTTCTCCCAATTCAGCTGTGAGAGACTAGATTAAGATACCTTCTCTATCTTGCCAAAACTTTAACCTTCAGAAATTTTTTATATGAAATGTCTACCTCAGGTTGTATATTTTGGAAGGTTTGACACAAAAGTACTTCGCTATTTTTGAAAGCAAAGCTGGAGGGAAAGTATGTATGCATCATGTAAAAAGAAAAAAGTACAGACATTTTGCTGAGAGATTCTAATCACCCCAGTATTTACACATTTGAAATTTGACAGGGAGAAGTGTAGTGGTGATAGATGACTGTTTTTTTTGCTATTGTGGGGAAAAAATCTGCTGAAATTCAACTACTTCGTAAGCTCTTAGAAAAGCCATGTGTATGTGTTGCACAGCTGAGACCTCTGAAGCATTTGTCTCTGCCTGTATTCATCTGTGTTCATGTGTTGCACAAGATTGGACTATGTCCATATCATTCCTATAGAACAGGTGAGCGTGCAATATTTGCCTGTTCATGCACATTGAACTTGGTGAGTTTCTCTGCAACTCTGGGCTGTGGAGAGGACAGCTATAAGAACTCAGAAGAGGGAGATTTTCTTTCTTCTTTTTCTTTGCTTGCAGTAGCCTTCCCAAAGTGAGTGAATAAGTTCTAGACTTAACTGTAGAAGGTAAAATTGAGTGAAACTGGGACTAGGAATTAAAAAGTTTGGGTCCAGAGATGGGTCAATTGCAATTGACCATTATTTTCAGCAGGGTCATGGATTCCTGGAAAATAATTGAAAATGAGATGCTAGAGAAGCCAGAGAAGTTTATATTGAGGAGCTGAACTTGAATGTAAGTTGGTAAAAACAAATTTGTAGGGTTGAAGAGACATTGTTGGAAGAGTTGAAGGAAAATAACAGACTTGATCTCCAATGTGGTTGTAGAAAGTTGTTGCTCCTGTGACAGTGATAATGGTGAATGTAAAGACACCATCCTTGCTGGAGAAAGAGAGTGGCGTGTTCCTATGAGACCTTATCTAGGTTGACCTGCTTCTGCAGGGGGATTGGACTACATGATCTCTAAAGGTCCCTTCCAACCCTACCATTTTATGATTCTATGATGATGATGCTATATGATGTCACTTCTGAATTTCACCTTTCTTTTTTTCTACTCCCCAAAACCCTTGTGCAACTGCAGTTCAGTATATCATGTTTGTGAAGTCAAGCACCTAAAGAGGAACGGTCCTCTTGCAGATACTGATTAAATAGAAATTAAATGACGGCACATGTTTTCTTCAGCAGGGGACTTGTCATCATTCTGGGTACTACAGAATAGGTGTGATGCTTTGGATTTTAATTTTAAGTCAATTAATCTGAACCTCATTTCCTTATGCTTAAAAACCTCACATTAATTTTGAGAGTCTAAACTTCAGTAATAAATGCAAACAATTTAGTTGTACCAAACTGGAAGGCCTCTAAAGAGATAAAAAATCTACTGACTTTAGGATAGATGCAGGTCATTAACTCGCACAAGACTGTAAGAACAGTGACTATTTTAGCTTTTTCTGTTCATGTTTCAAGCTTTAAGGACTTACTTAGTTTATACGCTTCCAGGCCAACTTATTTAATTTTCAGAATATGCTTAGATATGATATGTCAGCATTTAGTCTGTTATTTATTAATCTTGAATTTATTTTATGCTTTTGTGGAAGTTCACCTGCTTCCTGGTGCTATAGAAAACAAGTCAACAAAATAATATTTTAGTCAGTTCAGTATGTATAGCCCAGTTCCTGCTGGGATTTGAACTCTTGCAGCATCCTCTGAAGATAACAACCTAAATTAACAGGTTTGTAAGGTAGACAGTGATTCATAATCAATGCCCAGTGTAAATTTGCCAGTTACAGTTCTATCAAATATTTCTATGTCCTTGGGTACACATTTTATTCAACTATAAATAGTTGTGTCTTCTTTAATTTAGTAGGAAAACAGTATACATAGGCAACTCTTCCTGGCCTTATCCCAAAGGCAAATAAAGTCAATGAGATTTTTAAAAGAATTTTGATGCTGTTTGTATCAACTCCTTAAGCTTTCTTCTAAGGATTTTTTCTCAAACATGGAGTAATCTTTCTGAATCTTGCTGTAGTTAATTCCCATTTCCTTGCACTTAAGCACTTGGAGCTCCCTACAATATTCCCGTTGCAACAGTTTAATTCTTACAGCAGCCATTTAAATAATTTTCACTTGAGTCGTCAGTCTTTACTGGGAACTAACTTGACAACCAATGACAGAAATAGGAAATGGTGCAGTTGAGTCTTACAGAAGATAATGTATTTCTTTTGATTCTTCCAAAAGTTTTAACACAAATTACATTTCACAAGATATTCTGCATTAAAGGCCTTTAAAATGGTGTATTTTTTTTTTAAAGGACCATGGATTTTAGTTGCTACTTGCAAAAAAGTATATTTAGTGTGCTAAATGTAAGGAAGGCTGGAGGTTCTGCAATACCTTGTTCTTAGTTGTGTGGCACTAAGACAGGAATCTAAAGAATTGGCATAGATATGTATGTTTCACCTAAAACAAGTGAGATGATTTAGGCACTGGACCATTCCAGAAAAAAAAAAACAAACCAACAAAAAACACAAAACCATACCTGAAGTAGTGATAAGACATTTAGAGCTAATATATTGGAAGCACTAAACCTTGGCATGTATTTGGAACCTCCTTCCCTTCTGGAGTTAAGAGTGCTTGGAGAAGCTAGCAGGTAGATCTGTTCCCAGGGGAGCCAGAACCTGATACCTTTGTAGAAATTTGTCAGCATTTTTTTAGAAGCTAAATAGGACTTCCTCTTTCTTGTTTCTTTTGCCAGGTTTCTTTTTATGTGCCACCTGAGCATGAAAATGAAAATGGAGATTGAGATGGAGGATAGGCTATTCTCTATTTTATTACAGATTAGATGTCAAGAGTACTCTGCAGAGGTGTGAGATACAAGTTTAATACACTCTGCTGCTCTTAGGTTAGCATCTGAATGTCTTTGAAGCTTAACATATAAAATTCTGCTTCATTCTGATTCATATGGGCCTATGGGTATACAAAAGCAGAGCGAGAGAAAACAAGAGATGAAATGTGTCTCTGGAATCTACTAGCTCTGTTTGGCTGAAGGTGTCCTGGGTATCTGCTTTCCTTTTTTAATATCTGTGTAAAGCCTCTGTGAATGGCAGTGAACAAAGCAAAAACAGGTAATGTACTGGCTAGAAAAGATGAGCAGTGACATGGCTAGAAAAGAGTAGCAATGTGGTGCAGCCAGCAAGATCAGTTGGAAGGTTTTTTGTATGGCCTCTACAGTAGATGAGGGATCCCATGGGGTATAACACATCAGGCAGTGCAGGGCTCTCATCAGCCAGGTCCCAGTCCCACGAGTGTCATGGTTTTGCCCAACCAGAGCAAAGGTGAAAAAACTCGCGACTCCTCCCCCTTCCTGCGGAACACAGAGAGGATTGGGATAAAAAAAAAAGTAAAAGACCCCATGTAAGCTGAAACAAGAACAATTTACTAGGGGAAAGTTGAAGAGGAACAACTGTAACAAAGGTAAGAGGATATTACAATGAAAACTAGTGAGTGACGCAGTTGCTCACCACTCGGGACCCGACCTAAGTGACCGCTCTGGACCGGCAACCAAGAAACAGCGACCCCAGAAGAGAGCTCCTTCCTGCTAGCCCCTACCTATATACTGGGCATGACGTTAGGATGGTATCGAATACCTGCTGGCCAGCCTGGGTCAGCTGTTCCAGCTGTACCCTTTCCTGGTTCCTCATGGGAATTAACTCTATCCTAGCTCAAAGCAGGACAATGAGATTCAAGTGAAGCAAGCAGGGCAGGCCTGGAGATGGTAGCCAGGTCTATATAAGAGTCCAAATCATAAGGCAACATCATGGTTATGAGGCAGCTCTGAGGCCAGTCTGGGGAAATCATCTGCAAGACAGGGTTCAGATCCACTAGTAGCCATCAGGTACCCAGTGATAAGGCTTGGCTGAGATGTCAAAGTTCAGATGGGTATGAGGAACAGGGCCAATGAGGGAAAATGGTCTCAAAACATGGCCCCAGGATGGCTGGGCAGGGCTGTAAGGACAGAGACAGGCTGACCTCAGTCCATGGAGAACTGGAGAGCCTTACTGGGCATCACTGGGGCAGGGGCTGACAGTCATGAGAGTCTGACAAGGGATCCTGGACTGGGTAGGGTCAAGGGAGAATGGGATTCTGGGCTGTGGGTTGGGTGGAGGGAGTCCTGGGGACAATGAGCAGGGACAGTCAGAGCTGGAAGTGCCCTCAGGGCTGTGCTAAATACAGTCTCCAAGTGTCATGTGGTTAAACAAGGTTTAAAAATATACTTTTACCGCCTTTACTCAGTCACTGAATATAGTCTGATTCCTTAGAAACCTTGGTCTCCACTGTCTCTGTTGGAGGATAATGTCAATGCCAGCCCATCTGTGTGTCACTGTTCTCTCTAGAGTATGGCTGATTTGAGATTTGGCAATCTTGCTCAGAGAGTAACTTTTCTTTTTTACTGATTTTTAATGAGTTCCTTGTCTTAGGGGCATTTTTATAACTTTGGAGGGCAGTATGCTATACTTGATTTTTTTCTGCACATCAAACTATGTCAAATGTCTATCCAATATCTTGGCCTATCCAAGAAATTTTATGCTGGGAAATAATTGTTTATCATGAGAGTCCTTCCTCTGAGGACAGCCATGTGGCCTGGTAGTTCTGATACTGTTTTGCAAAATAGAAAAATATCTTGATTTTCTTTATGGTGACTGCCTTTGGTTTTATGTATTATTTTAGAAGATATTTTATGGGAAAATAATTGCTTTATGAACCAACAAATTGACCTTTTTTTTTTCCCCGAACATCTACTATGCTTAAGGCAACATATTCAAACTGTATTTTAAGCAACATTTTCCCCAGTTGACTTAAATGGTGAACTTTTGCCAATGAGATTTTACTGATGCCATCTGGTACCTCCTCTGATCTTGAATTACTGAAATTTTAGGTAGATTACCTGTTCCTTAAATATACATTTAACCTTTCCATTTTAACCCTCTTTATTTTTAATGTGGTTTCCCAGACTCTTATGATGATCCAAGCCCCCATTTGCAATGGATTATTTTTCCTATGTTCAGAACAGTTTCTGTCTGGTCATTCTTTACAGGAAGATTGACAATAAACAGAAATTTTTGCTGTGCCTTATAGCTATTTTTAATGGAAGAATACATTGCTGCTGTCAATAAATATTTATCTGCAGGACATGATGAACAACTTTATACAAAATGCTAGTTTAAGTTTGGCCGTTAAGTATCTTTGTACTAAGCATAAATAATTGCTAAGTTTGCTGAGCCA
Source organism: Urocolius indicus (assembly GCA_013401255.1). Lineage (NCBI taxonomy): Eukaryota > Metazoa > Chordata > Aves > Coliiformes > Coliidae > Urocolius > Urocolius indicus. The sequence goes on from WBNH01009530.1 coordinate 113,362, forward strand.
ATAACAGGTCTTACTATGTTAAGGACAACAGTAAGTTGAATAAAGTATTCCAGTACATTTGAAATCAAGCATTCTATTCTACAGGTAACTCAGAAATGTGCTTATGATGTTTTCCTTTTATAGTAATGAAAAATTTTAAATGAAGTCTGAAGTGCAGTGAGTATTTACATAATATGCACAGACGAGAGCCCAAACTTCTACCCTAAAGCATTGGTAAATCTTAACCTTGCTCTAAAAAAGAGCCTTTTCATGAGAAAAAGGAGGTAGATTCTATTTTTTTTTTTCTGTAGTTAGGACTTGGGATAAATAAGTGACAATATAAGTAATGGTAGAAAACATTTCCCACTGTCTTTCTAGAATACTATTTAGAAAAATTATGAAACCCTGGAAGTAATTCTCTTTCACCCCCTATAATTATTTCCATGACCAAGTATTTTAGAATGGCTCAAAACATGGTTTTGCTGTTTTCATTTCAGCTGAACTCTGTTTCTTTACTGGGGTGAACCCTGTATGTCTGCAATAGGAGTAGCTTAGTAAATACTCTCTGAGATCTGAAAAAATCTGTCAGTACTGTTGTGTTACATGTATATCTTATTGTTAAAATGAACAATGTCAGTCTGCTGCAGACTCTTTTGAATTGTACTAAACATATCATTGGAATGATGAATTAAAATGAAGATTACATCACTGAAGATGTAGGATAATGAGTTGGTAAATATTTGGATATTTATAAACATTCTATAATTAATTAATCAGTAAATTAAATGAATAATAAGAATATAATAACAAAAGCTGGTGAAAGACATACCTAGGCCATACCTGCACCAAAAAAAAAACCTACTCATATGATGAATTCATCAGGAAGGTAAAATTTATGGTCCGGCAGCTGACTGAAAATCCAGAAAATAGAACCCATATTAAATAGCTATTGTCTTCACTGGAAAGTCTAGGTTTTTAAATGATGCCTTCTCTCTGTTCAGTTCCAGCTGGACATAAGGAGAAATTCATGGTAAAAAGTGGATAAAATTGGCAACATAATATGTAGCCAGATATTTCAACTTACACTTGTAGTATGTGTTTTATATTATGTAAAGTCTCTTTCCAAGGCTGCTTTGTGGAAGCTGCTGTAATCTTCTAGCTAATTGCTTAATGGCTAATTGCTTAATTTTCAAGGAATTCTAATGGTCAGCAAGAGTACAGAGAAACTTTTTTTTACTATTAAAATTTTAGTTTTGATTAATGAACTGTTATGTTTGAGATAATTTGTTCATCTTTTGAAAAAGGTGAGACAAAAATATTTTTCTACTGAATTGAGCTCAGAAGTAAAAATCCTGAAAATAATCAGAATCAGAATTTTGGAAAAAGAATTGGTTTTTTTCAATTAAAATAGTTTTTTCATAATTTAAGTAGTGTAAAATAAATTGGTAGGTTTGTGTATTTTTTAACCTGTAAAAAAAATTAAATGAGATGACTTGAGAGCATTCTTTTGAAAAAATGAATACCAAACTCTTGAAGTAAAATTTATTTTGAAGAATCTCTGCTTTTTAGCAAGAGAAATATTTTTGCCAGAAAGTTCTGAGCCAGTCTCAGCATCCTCCAGTTCTACTCTTGAATTGTTTTCTCATATGGGAATTACATGAAAAGAAAGGTGATGAAATGGAGGATAGCTGGAAAGTGATAAAAACATGATTAAAAGAGAATTTCATGAAGAGAGAGACATTTAGAAGCAGTGAAGAAGGGAAAAGATAATTAAACATTCTGAATAGTTCTTAAAAGCTGGCTTCGATATTAATAACCATAGGTGCTTGAGATGCAGACCTTGCAGAAGGATTTACAGTAGAGGACTAGACTAAATTGAAAGGTTACATCACTGTGCTAGAAACATCACCATTGGTAGCAGATTTACATCTGCTCATGACATTGGTCTGGCAGCAGTTGTGCTGCTAACCTTGAAAAGCAATATGCAGATAGGCTATGAAGTCCTGATCTCTCTATGGAACAGGACTGGTGCAGAATCTATTGCAAAGAAATTAGAGTGTTGTAAGCCTGGAGGAGACTGAAGGTGGCAGTGAGACATAATCAGGGTGAGGAAACGCTTTGGGCTGCAAATTTCTGAATGTCTTGCATTCTTTCTCTGACAGTTCTCCTTTGGCATTTTTAAGTGTATAAGTACTAATCTATATAATTCATATACTAGTGAAATATCTGCTAAGGTACCATGTAATTCCATTACACTTCTTGGATTACCATTCTGCAAATCTGAGATTTTTACCATCACATATAAGCTGGAAATGGAATTTAAATAATCACCAATTTCAGTTAACTGGGCAGAATTTAGCCTTAAGCATTGGTGGGTTTTGGAAATATCCTAATATAAGATATTGCCAAACTATCTTTGGTACACTTAGCAACTGCTCATTGCCTTTGGAATTTTTGTTTATTGATACTCTACTAGCAGCCAGAGGCTCATCAAATATCGAATGATGATTGTGTGATACTGAACAAACACACACAAAGGTGTTTTTCATGTTCGATTTTTCTGTTGTTAGATGTTCCGTCTTTTATAGGTCAAATATGTTTTCTAACTGGAAAAAACCCCACACAGTAGAAGTAGGATTTAGAAATGCTGTTAGAAATACTGCCTTTCAGCTTTCTAATGTAGGGCAGGTATCTCTTAGAGACACTGCTCAAGAATGGCAACTGAGATACATGCTGGCAACAGCTGAAGTGTTCAAGACATATTTCTGTCCTCTTGAACTACTCCACGTCCCTCAGTGCATGAGACTGCCTGAGGAGCTTAAACTGTAGCAGTTTCCCTGTGCTGTGTTTTATTCCAGAGCAGACTGCTGTCTCCACGGTATGGAACGTCCTACCCTGTCATGCTCTGGCTTGAGAGAAATGCACAGCACTTCTGGAAACAAGACCTTCCTCTTGTGCAGCCTCCGTGCTTTTAGGATCTCTCAGCACTCTCTGAGCCCTCTTTCCACTGCAAAGGGAGAGTAATAGGAGTGAGAGTCAAAGCCTTTCTTCCTAACTGACATGTGGCAACTAACGATTCTGGAGAGTAAGAGACCCAGAAGCTTTTTTTTTTATTTCACTGCCACTCACCTCCCCTTATGATCCCCATGCCTAATTCTCTGATTCATAACAAGATGTTTTAGCTGCATCTGTAACTCTCAGTGCCTACTCATGATTCCACCATTTCAGCACACACTTAAGATGTTTTAGGTTAATTATAGATGTGCACAAGTGAGTGAGTGAGTGAAAGACACAGAGAGATGATAACAGCTTGCAACTATGTGGAAGGTTCAAATGCTGAGAGGGGAATATATTAAGTATAAAATATGGGCTATTACTAGGGAGAAAGGGATATAACTAAGAAAGATAAATAACCAGTAAGTTCTCTGGAGAAGTTTGCCTGACTGTGATTGTTAAATTGGGAGGATGTCCTCTAGCAGAACAGAAGAAAGATTTCTTCCTTGGGAAGTCAAAAATCTAATTGGAAAGCATAATTGAGCTTTTCACAGGGAACAACTTCAGGCTGGTGGTGAATGCAGAACTGTCTCTTCCAGCTTATCTTTCTATGTCTGCATACACACAGAGACAGATTGGTAACTACATAGACAACCATCTATTACTCCTTTGTGACAGTGACTTATTCATGACAGTGATCTTCAACATATATCGTATCTTTGGCATTCTCATTGGTACTCCTGCCCATGAGTAAGACTCTGCTTCAATGTTTCTTATATTTCCAAAGCTCATATGGCTCCAAACAACTGTCATGGGACCAAAGAAAACCTGTCAGCATGGCATTTGCATTATTGATGCATAATGCATTATGGTATTATTATTGAAAAACTAAAATTTCTTCCGAAGATTACGCTGGCCTGAGGCTTAAGACAGGTAATTCTTAGCTCTGTGCTAAGATAGATTTTGTATGTCACCATCAATTGGGTTCAGAAATAGCACTTTTTAAGTTAGAAGTCATCTGCTCTAAAGACTTGATAGGTCTGGGTATACTGTACATGCAATGGTTTGGTGTGTTATAAGAAGTTTATTGTTTTTACTGGAATGTGTGCAAATAATAAAAGAATAATGTGAAAATCTGAAAAAAAAATGCAGAAAAGGCCTGATCCTACACATTTTCAGTTTCTAAATGCAGTATTAACTATGGTAAATAATCCAAAGTCTGTGATGAGAAGCATTTTATGCTTTAAATTTTTTTGAAGAATCAAGGCTTTATTTTTAAGGTAAATGGGAGATTTTTTTCATTCAAAAGCTGAATCACAGAATCACAGAATGGTAGGGGTTGGAAGGGATCTCAAAAGATCATCTAGTTGAACCCCCCTGCCAGAGCACGCCACCTAAAGTAGGTCACATAGGAACTTGTCCAGGTGAGTTTTGAATGTCTCCAGAGAAGGAGATTCCACAACCCATCTGAGCAGTCCATTCCAGTGCTCCATCACTCTTACAATGAAAATATTGTGTTTCTTTGAAACCTCTTATGTTCCAGCTTGTACTCATTGCCCTTTGGACATCACTGAGAACAACCTGGCTCCTTTCTCCTGACACCTGCCTTTTACGTATTTGTAAACATTAATGACGTTAACTCTCAGTCTCCTCAAAGCTGAAGAGCCTCAGCTCCCTCAGCCTTTCATCATAAGGGAGATGCTCCACTCCATCATCTTGGTGGCCCTGTGCTGAACTCTCTACAACAGCTCCCCTGCTTCTTGAACTAAGGGGCCTGGAATTGTATTGAGTCACAATATTCAGTCTCCCAAGGGTAGAGTAGAGGGGGAGGAGAACCTCTCTCAACCTACTGCACACACCCCCAGTTTATTATCCTCAGCAAACTTGCTGACAGTGCCCTCTGTTCTCTAATCAAGGTCATTAATATTGAACAGTACCGGTCCCAACACTGACACCTGAGGGACTCCACTAGCTGCAGGCCTCCAACTAGACCCTGCCCTATTGATCACCACTCTCTGCCTTCTTCCCTTCAACCAGTTAACAATCCACCTCACTACCTGATCATCCAGCCCACACCTTCTCAGTTTTGCCGTGAGGATGCTGTGGGAGACGGTGTCAGATACTTTACTGAAATCAAGATAAACCACATCCACTGGCACTACTACAATCTATCCACCTGGTTGCATCTTCATAAAAGGCTCTCAGGTTGGTCAAACATGACTTCCCCTTGGTAAAGCCTTGTTGACTGCTCCTAATGACCCTCTTGTCCTTTAAATGACTGCAGACAGATTTCTGAGCATCGTAAGATCTCGGAGTGATTTTTTTTTAATTCATATTTTTACCATATATTGGTAAGGACTCGTATTCTGATTTTGATGCAATTATAACAGTGTCTTGGCAGTTGAATAGTTCACCCAGTTTTGCCTATGAGCATTTGTCATATATGTGTGTGTGTGTGTATATATATATATACACACATGTATATATGTAATTTTGCTACTGCATGGGTACTGTGTATACATTACAGTTCATGCTCCTGTGTGCTCAGCCTGTCTTAGGCTACGTGCAGATTATGTCCACTGCAGATCTGTCTGCTGTCCCAGTACTCCATACCTCCTGTATTTCCTTTGTCTCCCCATAGCTGTCATTCCCAATAGTTAAGTCATGAGAAATATACACAGCATGTGGGGTCCCTGGTCAGTCAGACACTAGAGTATTTTTCCTCTAGATGACATTGCATAAAATACTTCAGTAGGTTTGTTCTTTTTTCTTTGCTTGTTTGATTTATGTAAGGCTGTAATATCACTTCATTGCAGAAAGCAGAATGATTTTTTGCCAAAAGAATAACTTCAGCTGGGTATTTTTTGAATGGCTATACGATAGCAAATGAAATTTTGGATTTATATATATTGTATGATGCCTTGACTTTGCAGTATACAGAGCAGGAGGAGAGGAAAACTGATGATCTCTCAAGGGCATCAGGATTCCTGATGTGAGTCCTGCTGCATTAGAATTTAAATCTTGTGGGAAGAGTTGAGAAAGCAAATATTTATTTACAAATTAAACATGAAAATGCAGACTGTTTTGTATAGACTTTGCAGCAAGAGTTGGCTCTGTCACAGTTTCTGCAGTCTGTCTCTCTCTCTAGCCAAAGGGAATGTAGGATGTGACAGGCAAGGTCTGATTGGGGACGAATTCAATGCAGCTATCAGCAGCAGGCCTCTATGTAAATACTGTAACACCTCTGAACTGAAGAACAGCTGAGATAACATTATAAACTAATCTCTAGTGCTGGAGAAGCTGGCCAATCCCTCATGTTATCCGGTTTCTGTAGAAAATCTGTACTAGGGGGAAAAAAAAAGGGGGCAGTTTTAAAACATATATGGCAACTTACCATGGAGTAAAATATGCTGACTACTTGAAACTGAAAGCAGCTCAGGGTAAAGTATTTTTCCTTGAAATGTTACTCCGTGCCAGGGTGTATATGCTTATACGTTCTTGCATATATATGAATTCTTAGCTAAATAGGCATCTCGATCACCAAAATATTTTCAGCTCTCTGTTACCTGTGCCTAATTAATTTAGAGAAATATTTACTCACTTGGGGTCCTTACCCCATCAGTATTGATTTTTCATCAGTATCAGGAACACTAAGAGACAAAGTCTGTCCACAGCAGAAGCAAGAAAACAGTCTTTCCTTGCTTCAGCCTTGTGAAATCACTGTATTTCAGTTCTACACTTTCCTTCCTTAGACAGCAAAGAAGAAAAGTGATATTTACATATATCGCATATACATACATGCACATGTTTATATGCACATACATATGAAATATACATTCACACACCTTTATAAACAAAGAGTGTCTCACCTGAAAGGGGTTGTCTCTCCTCAAAGCACCAAGAGAAAAGCAGGTACTATCAACAGCCAAGAAGCTTGTTGCTACATCTTCTTCAGAGTTGTGCTTGTAATTGGGCACAACCCCAAGACAAACTGTGGCTGGGGTGGAGCCAACCACTGCATGAATTGTGCTAGAAACAAGGAAACTGATTTTACTACCTCCCATTTCAGAAGAAATTAAAGTCTAAACGTCTGACGCCCTCTTTGGATATGATTTAGAAATGAGTAGTTGATAATCTACAGTTCTTGTACCCTTTGTCAGAGCCAAACCACAGTGCAAAGATAGCTCTTACACCACCCCTCTTCAAAGTCCCCAAATTGCAGGTTGGGTTGCATTCAAGAGCTCTTTCCTTCCACCTCATTTAAAGTATATAAAATAAAAGATGTTTATAAAATATATAAACATCTGATGGCTGTCAGCTCTTGTGTGGCTTCTAATAACCTGGACCTGAGTTTAAGCAGTTGACCCAGTTTATTCAACGTTCTTCTGTTGACCTACACATTTCCCCCTTCTGTCCTAACGTCTCAATTCTTTTCACTCTCTGTTACGTCTTGCACAGGCAGACACGGGGCAGTTTGTAAACTGAGATCCCGAAGGACACTGCACTCTGTATTATAATGCAGTTCCACTGGATTATGCATTGACAACTTCTGCCTTCACATATCAGGCCAAGCCCACTCAAGGGATGCCTCTCCAGTCTTTCTATTTTTAACTAAAAAAAAAAAAATCCTGCAGATACATGGATTTTTTAGGTTGCACTGCTGGAACAAATTATCAATGTGCATATTTCAACAACTGAGCAGGAAAACAACTGTCACATTGCATTAATACCATAGCTGGTTTTTGTCCAAGCTATTCCCATCTCTCGTCCTCTGCTCTGAACATATCATGATGTGTTACTGATCCGGTGTGCACTAAAAGAGCAAAAACGGGGAGCTAAAGTATATGCATATTAATGTGCAAAAATGGGGAGCTGAAGTATGCGCATATTAATGTAAATGAGCAGATTTCATTGTGTGCTATAGTTGTCAGCCAAAACCAGAGAAAAGCACGGTTTTCGCTACATGTGCTCATCAAAGATTTAAAGGAGTGTGTGTTGCTCCTTCCTAAGGCAATGCGGGCAGCAGATGCTGCCTCCGTGAAGAAGAGCCTCGGTTGTTGGCACTACAGTAGCCTCGTGGGCTGTTGATTCAATAGGAGCTCGACTGGCTTTTTTTTTTTTTTTTCATTCTTTTTTTTTTCAATGGAACAATGAAAAGCCGGGGCAGAAAACACCAGCGCAGCTTGCCTCGCACCCTACGCCGAGTCCGAGCATCTCCCACTTGGCGGCCGGGCCGGCTCCGGCGGGCACGGACCCACCCGGGATGCCGGCGGCGGCCGCGAGTGGGGTGCGGGCTCGCCCTCGGGAAGCCTCTTCGCAGCCCTGTCCCGGGAAGCAGTGGACCCGCGGGCTCCCTATTTGGCCATGCGGCGGGCCGGGGGCGCGGGGGCTCCGCGCCTGCCTTACATGGGCCGGGCGGCTGGACCGCGCCGGGGCCCTCCGGGCTCCATTCATGGCTGCGCGGCCACTCAATGGCGCGGAGCCGACCAAATAAGGACAAGGTAGCTGCCCCGTCCCGCGCCGACCCCAGCCGACGCTGCCCCTCGAGGGGGTATAAATGGAGGCGTCTCCGCGGAGCCGCCACCCAGGCTCTTCTCCGTAGCCCCCCCCACCGCCGGTCCTGCTCGGTCTGGTGAGTAGCGCCGGCACACCAGCACGGCCAGGGCAGGCTCGGGCGGGACGGGGCGGGACGGGGCGGCAGGGCGGTGGATGCGGCCGTGCACACACAGCTGCTGCTTTGCGCCCACGTCTGCAGGCGGATCTTCCCCGCTCTGGCTCATCGCTTTCCCCTCCCGTTAACGCCACGCTGCCCGGGGGTTTCGCTTAACGACCCTCTAACGAGCGCCCTGCACTGACGCGCCTTCGGAGGTGCGGGGAAGACAAGCGGCCGCCGAAGCCGGTTTAAATCTCAGCCAACGGCCTGTCTGAGCCGTCGAGCACTCGCTCGGGACAAGTCAAATTTCCCGCTGGGGTGCCGGCCTTGCCCTGCGTCCTGGCAAGCGAGGGGCCGGGGCAGCAGCACCCGCGGGGTCTGGACGCGCCGCTGCGCTGTTTTTCAGGTCCGTGCCTCCGCCCGAAGATGTGCGACGACGAGGAGACCACCGCACTGGTGTGCGACAACGGCTCGGGGCTGGTCAAGGCGGGTTTTGCCGGAGACGATGCCCCCAGGGCCGTTTTCCCTTCCATCGTTGGACGCCCGAGGCACCAGGTAAATAGAGAGGCAGGAGCAGGGCAGGAACAGAGCCTTCCCCTTCTCTCCAGGAGACACCTACTCCCGACCTGATCTTCTGTCCTGTCTGTAATAACCATCCCTTCCTTTTGCTCACTTCCTGCACTAGTACTACCCACACATTTCCAGGTCTCCAATGCTTCCTTTAACTCCTCTGTTTGGCTGTCCCTTTTCCACCTTTCTATCACTTTTCCTCTTTCCCCCAGCTATTTCTAACTCACCACTTGTCCTCCTGACTCCTTCCCTGTTCTCCCTCCTAATGACTCCTAACCCAGGTCCTTACAAAGCTGCTGCCCACTCTACCCTGAAAACGTGCTGCTGATGCTAGTTCAAAGGCTGAATTTGCACATGATGCAATTTCATTTTAAGGTCCTTTCCCCTTCCATCCTGTTCAACATTTCACATACCAAGCACCTTTCAATTTCTTTCACTTCTTTTTTCTGCTTCTGATCTTAGATTCTTACTGTTCTCTAAGCCTTATTTTCTCTGTTCCCATCTCATTCTCTTCCCTTTTGTCACAGTTAAATCAGTACACAGAAAATATGGTAGTTTTTATCTTACAGTTTCCATGGTAAAAAGTTTGTAAGGCTTTTTTTTAAAAAAAAACTATTTCAGTTTGTATTTTGTTATCATGAATAAATTACTGCTGAGGCTCCATAGTATTTTGAGTATCTTCCTTCACTACTAGAAGGCTGATTTCCCTCTCTACCTTCTTGTTTACAAACTCTCTTTGTATAGCTCTGTCATTTCTTGCTTATGATATTGTGCAGTTTACTTTTAGTCAAACTTTCGGACCAGAAAGAAGAAATGGAAAATAATAAGTGCATTAAAAAGAGGGAGAAAATCCTTCCATGTGATTAAAAGAAAAATAATGCGAAAACTTTAAAATCTGTTGACTTAGTATTTTAATAATGCCATTTTATTTTCCTAAATGACCTTTTAGTGGTGTGACTTCTTGTACATTTATTGAAAATATCATAGTCCTGATTTAGTTGTTTGGCCTCTGTGATGATGTCTTCTTCAAATGATAATGCTTTCCTGTATTTTCTTCTCTTTAGGGTGTTATGGTTGGTATGGGTCAAAAAGATTCCTATGTGGGTGATGAAGCTCAGAGCAAAAGAGGTATCCTTACTTTGAAATATCCCATTGAACATGGCATCATCACCAACTGGGATGATATGGAAAAGATCTGGCATCACACTTTTTACAATGAACTCCGTGTAGCCCCTGAGGAACACCCTACCTTGCTCACAGAAGCCCCCTTGAACCCTAAAGCTAATCGTGAAAAGATGACCCAGATAATGTTTGAGACCTTCAATGTACCTGCTATGTATGTGGCAATCCAGGCTGTGCTGTCCCTGTATGCCTCTGGTCGTACAACAGGTAAAACAAATATACATTATATTTATTATTTCCTTTCAGGAACTCTCCTTCATTCCCACTCCAAATAAGAAGAAAACCCACCACCATAAGTCATTCAAAGCACAGAAAATGAGATGGTTTTAGTTTATAGCAATTGACAATAACAGTAGCAGAAAGGTTGGTACAGAATAGTCAGTGGAAAGAACAACGTGGACCTGTCTGCACTGCGGAACTGACTCTCCTGCTGCTTGTCATGATGCAAACAAGGAGACTGTCCTGCGAAAATACTGTAGTTACACATGTATTACACCAATATAAGGGTTTGAATTGGGCCCAAAAGTTACCCGTTATCAGGTAACTTTTGTATGGAATGCAACCACAACTGTTGTAGGGGAAAGTTCACACCAAACAGGAGTGTCCAGGTAAGAAAAGGCAGAAGGAGTGGGCAAAATCTTTCTGGCTAAAATAGAATGATGCTGCCTGAAAAATCCCGTACTTTGTTGCATTGGAGGCTGCTTACTGTGCTTAAGGGCTCTAAATGTTTTCTGTGTGATACCAATTGCTCTCTGACATTTCTCTCCCAGGTATTGTTCTGGACTCTGGTGATGGTGTCACCCACAATGTACCTATTTATGAAGGCTATGCTTTGCCTCATGCTATCATGCGTCTGGATCTGGCTGGCAGGGATCTGACTGACTACCTCATGAAGATCCTGACAGAGCGTGGCTATTCCTTTGTGACAACAGGTCAGTCCTTCAGCTTTGCTCTCCTGTGAAAATCCTCATGTCTTTCTCAACCCATCTTCTTGCTCTCTTGTTTTTGCTTATCCAAACCTTGATTTGATTCCCATATATCTACAGCTGAACGTGAGATTGTTCGTGATATCAAAGAGAAATTGTGCTATGTTGCACTGGACTTTGAGAATGAAATGGCCACTGCTGCCTCCTCCTCCTCTCTGGAAAAGAGCTATGAATTGCCTGATGGTCAAGTGATCACAATCGGTAATGAACGTTTCCGCTGCCCTGAAACCTTATTCCAGCCATCCTTTATTGGTAAGTCTTCCCAGGAAATTCTCATTTCTGTAGGAGGTACAAGTGAAACAGAAGATCTAGAAGGTGTCCCACTCCTTTTCCTGCTTACTTAAATTTAACATGAAATCAAATATAAATAAGTAATGTGTTAGATCCTCTGGTCCCTGTAAGCTGTGTTTAATGTGAGCTCAACTGGTAATTAGCTGAGCTCTGGGCTCTTGCTGCAAATTTTGCATCAGGCTTTAGGGTCACAATTTTTTAGCGATAAAATGTACAGTTAGAATATCATCATTAAGATCCTTATGGGTCCTTTCATACTCGGGACATTCCATGACTCTGTGTCATTGATGGCAAGAATAGCTTTCAGACCTGTATTTGTAAGGCTTACATTTAAAACAGTATCTGGCTCTGGGTAGAAGTGTCTGGGAGGGGAAAAAAATGGCATGGAAGTGTGTGTTTATTTATATGTACTGTAATTACACATTGCTGTGATCAAGATGGTAAGCTTTGCTGTTCGTGAGTGCAGCTGACAGATACAGCAAATGCTTATAGTCCTGAGCAATAAATGCAGTTGTTCATCAGCTGACATCTTACTATGTATCTAGTGTCAGCCCTTTCAGGAAGCACCTGTTGGAATTAATAAATTGGAATGCAGCCTACAAACACTTGCTTCTGGTTTCTTTTTTCCTTACCACCAAATACTAATATCTTGGTTCATGTCTTAGTTATGTCCTGTCTTGACGTTTATAAACAGTGTAAGCTGTGTTTTGAGAACCCTGAAGAAGAAACAATCACTGCTGTCTTCTTTAATTCTAATGAAATTATTTTAATTGTCTTTATTGATCTCTATATTCAACAAATGCTTTTTGTAAGACTCTGACATAACCCGACACTGATGTTTTCTGTTCTTACTGTTTTCACTTTCTCCCAGTACCACATACTAACTGAGTTTATTTTGTGTGTCTACTCTTATTGTATATTTTGAGTACCTTTCCTTTGCACGTGCACTATGATCCTTACCTTTTCTAAGAAAGAATTTTCATTTTCGAAGCTAGTTCTGTAATTCTATTTATGGATTTTTTCCTATAACATCTAATAATCAGTAAGTAAATCAGTAAGTAATCTTACAACAAAAAGATCATGGATGTTCATATTAACAATGAGGAGAAATGCCAAGAGTTCTTTTTATGAAGACGTCTTGTATAATTTATTGACCAGCTGTCTTTTGTTCTTTGCAAGGTATGGAATCTGCTGGTATTCATGAAACTACCTACAACAGTATCATGAAGTGTGATATTGATATTCGTAAGGACCTGTATGCCAACAATGTCCTCTCAGGCGGTACAACGATGTACCCTGGCATTGCTGATCGCATGCAGAAAGAAATCACTGCACTTGCTCCTAGCACCATGAAGATCAAGGTAAGGAATTTGACTATAAAGTGCGGATAAAGATGGAGAAAATGGCCACATCATTAAATTGGGATATAGGAACAACTCAAAAGTAAGATCAGCTGCTGATGGGCAAATTAAGATAAATTCAATTTAATCAGGTAATTATATTGGTTAGAAGCAAGAGTTAGAATAGAGAAAAATTTGGTTATAGATTTCCTTAAGGAATATTACATGTGTTGTACCAGCTGCTGAAGACCAATACAGTTAGTCTAGACAAGTTTGTTATTGACTTAAGGGAATACCTAGTACGTTGTTATATTGGAGATATGGGATGGTTGTTCAGAAATGTAACTGTTAAATGAGGATTTTGTTGTTTTTCTCTGTCCTAGATCATTGCCCCACCTGAGCGCAAGTACTCTGTCTGGATTGGTGGCTCCATTCTAGCATCTCTGTCCACCTTCCAGCAAATGTGGATCAGTAAACAGGAGTATGATGAAGCTGGTCCATCCATTGTGCACCGCAAGTGCTTCTAAGCACTTTTCCCCTCAATTTACTTCCCACTCAGGATGATGACAATATGCTTCTTGGAGTCTTCTGGCAATCCTTCCTGAACTCCTCAGTCATTGTACAGTTTGTTTACACACCCGTGCAATTTATTTGTGCTTCTAATATTTATTGCTTTATAAATAAACAAGATCTGGGACTTGCAACCTACAAATTACTGTCTTTTGTTTTATGATAAGTATTCTTTGCTCAAAAAAATAGAGACTAACCACTCTGGAATTTGGAAACTCCTGTCAAACTTATCAATGCCTTCATTGCATGCATGTCCTAATTAGTGTAGGCGTGTTAGATCATGGTTTTCTATTAGTAAGAGTTTATAGTTTTAATTTTGAAACTTGAAACAAAAGAAGCATCGTATATCAAGGCTTCCAAAGAAGTAGCCTTGAGGCTAGACCAAATAAGTGGAACAAGTGGAGGGAAACCTTTCAAACTCACCACATTTAAAAATGTTTCTTCCCAAGAATTTTAACATTATTGAAAGAGAAAGCTTCTGTAAATTAATTATGTTAATATGTTTAGAACGTGCCTTATAACTAATTACCTCCATCTTAAAGAGTCATACAATTGTTTTCTGTGGGCTATGAATATTTATGACAAAACATTAATTCAAACTGACAGTTTACTCATCTTCCCCATCCCTTCAAAGCCAGAGATAAAGAAGTAAAACCTTTATGGTACTAATGCACGAGAATCAAACTTTTGCTGTATAAATATACCATTGTTGTAATCACAATTACTTTCACATCATCATTCATATATCTTGGGCAATTTTTAATCCTTAATCTTTGCGATCCTTTGTTGCTATTTGACCCATATTCTGCAATCTTAAGTTATATATTTTCCATGAGCTTTTGGTGTTCCTCACTATGAGGAACACAGTTTTCATAACTACATTCTTTGACTTTTTTTAAAAAAAAGTAATACCTAAATGGTGAAGTACAGAATTATCTGGGACATTTTCATTAAAATAATGGTACCAGTCTGTGTCATCATTTGAACAGGCTGGAGTTTGCCTAAACCTGATTTAGGAAATCAATTAAAGCAATTATCAGTCTGTGCATGTAGTTAGTTAGGCAAGTGCCTTTGCAGGTGTTCGAAAAGATTTAATTTCATGCTAGTTTTATACTCAAATGCTAATTGGAAAAAAAAAAGTTTACACTGTTGAAGAGAAGCTTTCTGTTTCTCCTACCTCAGATTTTCTTGAAAAGCTTAATTAAAAGTGCTCATTACATGGGATCTGCAGTTAAGTAGAACCGGTTTTACCCTTTGAATATATGAAGATGTATTTAGTGTTTGTCTCCAGTTTACTCATGATAAAGAAGTTTACTGAGGTGCCACTGTAATTGCCTGCCACTGGCTTACAACTGAAATATTCAAACATGTCTATATACTTTTTCTTTTGGGCAGAGATGAATGGAGTTGTTAAATACATTTTAAAAATAAACATAAATATGAAATTTTGAACATATTTTACAATTTAAACATATATTTAAGAATTTTAGATAAACATTAACAAGTTTTTATAAAAGTATGAAAATTTAAACATAGAAATACTTATCCTGCACATGATATTACTGAATTGCTGCTGCAAATAGGCTTTTTCATTATACAGTACAAGTTAATTAAACTGTGAATCAATATATTAAGGCCAAGTCAACAGCCTCCAATGTTCTCAAGATGGCTTCCAGCACAGGGAATAACTCTGAAGTTCATTCTATGTATCTGTTAAAAAAATGAGAACTCTTCTAGATTTCTGACTATACAAATTTAATGACTCAAACTGAAGACGTTTGCATATTGTTGTTCAGAAGCATTGCTTCTCTGCTTATTTGGTCTTGCTTGTTAATTTGAAAGATTTGGCTGGTCAGAAAGGTCCTCTCAGGTATTAGTGTGAATTAATATGGTGATACTGAACATAAATTGCAACTAACTGGAGCTTAAAATGTTAAGCAAGTATGCAAAGGGCATGTGGAGTCAGAGGCAGCAGCTGCCTGAGTGATAGGTCAGGCATGGCAGGCACACCACTGGCATCACAATCATGGCTGTGAGTTCACCCTTGTGTATGTGGGCACAAGAGAACTGAAAGAGGCCACGTACTGCATAAGCGATGTAAAAATTCCTTCCACAGCCATTTTCAGGGTTCATAGTTCACAGTTTCTGAAAATGGATATGAGCAGCAAGGACTGTGCAAAATAGTGATATGTTTGCATGTAGGTAGGATATGACAAAAAAGTAGCAATGCCTTACCTTTTTTTCTTATAGTTGGTTTCCAGATGTATTCCATTTTAATGTAAAAATCCTATATTTTATCATTGCAAAAACATGTTTTCACATCCAGCACAGCAAAAACTTTAATAGGAGAGGAATTCTGATGACTATTTTTGAAAGCAAAACTACATCTTTTAAGTACATAAGCTCAAGTGATAAACTTGAGAGGAATTTGAGTGCTGTCACATAAGCCAAGACTGAAAACAGATAAGAAATACCATTGTTAAAGTTTACCCTCCATTTCCATTTTACAAATAGCCTTAATTACAGTGGTATACATTTTGTATGGCAAATGAAGGGATGCAGAAATTAACTGGAGAACACCCATATGATAACCAGTAAAACTATTGCAGATGTTTCCTTGAAAAAAGCAAATTAAAAAACAACTGTACCCAAACCCAGCCGTGATCATCAAGCTTCACCTCTGAAACACCTGAGCTAATGAAGAAGTTGACGTAAACTTTAAAGGGTTACAGGTAGCTCTTGATGAGATTCTTTTCGGATGGAAGAAGGAAATTTAATATTTAGCCAAATGTATACATTCGATACATGCATTTTGAAAAGCATTGTGGATACATGACAAAACCTCTTGGCTGTCCCACTGAAGCATGTCCTGTTATTTGACTTTGCAGCCTCTTGTTGCTCTATATGTACAATGGAGTCAAAGTCATCCTGTGAAAACAGTCTGATGTGATTTTTAAGCTGCATAAAGAAGATTTATGCAGCAATAAGAGCTAAAAAGTGTTGAGAAATACTGTCATGCATCAGCAAGACCTGTAACAAAATCTTATGGCTTATTCTGGCAGTTGGAACACCACAGTCCAGTACTTCTGCTTTTGACTGAAGGGTATTCGCATATTACTATCATTGCCTGACTCACAGATCTTACAGAAAACTTTGTGTGTTGAGGAGCAGGATTATGATCAGAACAGAAAGCTTTTGACATCTATGTGAAGCATATGCTAAGAACCTGAAAATCCTGTGATTTCAGAAATCACTTGTTAGCGCTTCGAGGCTCCTTCAAAAAATTGGTAGGACAGTCATTATAAATTTGATAGTTGTCTACTTTGCACTAATCTTCTCTAAAAAGGCTGTTTTAGCTAAAGCTTTAAAATAGTCAGCCTGAGGCAGAGCATTAATACAAAATTTTTAGCTTGAATAATTGAATTCTGTAGAGTGATCATTTTTAAAATGTAGAATAAGAGGATTTTATACTTAAAAGCACTAGGTGACACTAAATATATGTGACAGTCAGATTAATCTACAGCAATAACATAGCAATCGAAAAAAAAATGGAGAAAAACTTATTCTCTGCTGGTTGGATAAACTAAACAGGCCCAGGCAGAGACTGATGCTTTCTTCTGATAACAACTGAATCCAGTCTCACTCTGAAGCATCCTGTGATTGAAGCATTTGGCATTATCAAAATGCAAGAAAAAGGAACAAAAATAATTTATAAAATTGAGTGAATAGTAAACCCACTCATTACATTCAAGAAGCAGTGCAGGCAGTTAATGTACTACTAATTACCTTTGCTTTTCTCCTGAGAATGACTGTGAATATGCAAACTCAGCATATAGAAATGTTAATCATTGGAAAAATTTTATTAAACTCATATATAATTAAAGGATGGATTTAATTTGTGACTAAGCTGTCCTGTGTGAATAATGTTGGATGAAATTAATTTAGTAGGCATTAGCAAGATGTAATGCACCTGGTGGCAATCTTATTTTTTCATCATAAAGAAATAGTTCACAAAATATAGTATATCTGAGGTCTACCAAATACAGAGTGGTATGCTCTCTTAGATGGAATTAATTGCATTTTAGAAGTATATATATGCAGAAGAAAAAGTGGATAAAGCTTTACTAATATAGATTTATATAACACATAAACAATACAGTAAGTCTGGAAGGTACCCAGTAAAATCCAGGTAGCAAGGCAGTAAGAAAGAATTTAAAGGTTAGTTTGGAGTCTCTAAGGCACTCAGGTTTAGATCACCAGAAAGGGTATTGTTAATGATAATGAAGACTACATAAGTTTCCTTTCCAAAGGGTCTGAAATGCTTTATGAGCTACTCTGCAGCTTCTGGATATGCTTTTGCAAAACAGCAATACTCAAAGGGAAATGGAGGAGCATTTGCATGTTGGAAAGGGCCTGCAAGTCCAATGTTTTTAGAGTGGAAATGAATGACTTTAGCAGCACAGCTGCCACTCCTGCCACATACTCCTCCTCTCCAGCTCTCTGTATCTGCCTCTGTTTGTCTCAGCTGAGGTGAGAAAGCAAGTGAAAAATCTACTTCATTTCGTTCTGAAGTGGAAAGGGTCTGGGAGGCACTTATTTCTGGGCTAGTTACGGTGGAGAGATTTTCCACAACATCCAGAAGCCTGGGGATTTTACAGCAGCTGCTATCAAAGGAAAAAAAGATAATTTTAAGGACTTCAAACCATACCGACATGTTTATGTAATGGATGAGTTTCAACACTATATTTCATGCTAATTCTTCTTTATTTTTAATTTTAGTTATTCAAATTATTTTCAGGACACAGATTTCTATTTTCAAAAGCTATTTTATTTTTTAGAAAACCCCAACAACTCACAAAAAATCCCAAACCCAAACAGAATTAAAGTCTTAAATAAGGAAATTGTCTACCTAACTACATATTTTAATGAATTATTTTTTGTTAATAAAATTGTTTAGAGGTACAATACTGTGATTCTCTGGGAAGACAGAGGGAAGAATTCTTGCAGAAATATAAATCTCAGCAGATTTTAAAGACAAAGCACTGAACAAGTAATAAGAAAAAACCACTTGGATTATGTCTTGAATATAGCATTCAAACTGGAAGATCCTTCCTTGTCAAGGAACATTATTTATGAGAAAACATTGTTTTCCACCAATTAAATTACAGGCATTTTGTGACTGTAACCTTACTTTGGGTGAAAGATTAAAGGGAATCCTCTCCTCCTTAGTATTCCATTACCATCTAAACAGAAAACACCTTTCTTGTGCTGAACAGCTTCATTACTTCAACTTCATTATCTTATGTATTAGTTTGACAATTTGAATAACTGATTATTGAAATGAATATCGTTAACCTATTCAGTTACTAATTCAGCATTGGTTGTGAATTCAACTTTATTACCATACTATTTCTTTTCTAATTGAAACACTGAACTCAAAGCAGACAGTCTGTTTCTGTATGTAGAATTTTGAGTTGTGAAAAATACCATCTGTGGTTTTATTTTTACAGATGTTTAATGATTTCTTTGATCAATATTTAAAAAACTATAAATACATATATTTGCAAGAATGAACTCATAATAAGTATTTAGTTTATATTATGTCTTACTAAATGTCACAATCCATTACAAGATACCTTGAAATGCCTAGAATACACATTTAAATTGCAATGTAATGTATTGCAAAACCTGTAACATTTAGTATGTGACAAAACCTTTAATATGTGATGAACAGCTTTAAAAAAATCCTCTTAGGCCTTACTAGTCTTCCTAGTATGGAAATTATATTGGATTTTTAATTGAATTATAACTCTCTTGTGCAGCTCAGCTCTATAAGACATCCAGACCAATTGTAGTTATGCAGTAGCTTTTGATCTTTTGCCCATGTATTTGGGCAGCTAAACTGAGTGGACATTGAAAGAGATTTATGTGAAACTACTATTTTCACAATACATTGGAAAATGGGTGATTATGCTATTGCTGGTGATAGTCTCTCTTGCATTTGTTCCAGGTCCTCCAAAGTGTCTGCTGTAACAATGTCTATGCATAAACACACACACATACACACATATATATATATACATTTACATCTAAGTATGTATATGCATATAGAAGTATGTTTACATACATATACACATGTTTATGCATACAAATATTTTTCCTAAGTCTTCTCTAACATTGCAATGGACTATCATCTCTGACTTTTTAACAAGCTTCTGAGACCATGTCTGTATGATATAGTTATATGAATACTCCCCAAGAAAACTATCATAGTTGAAGTTGGAAGAGCAAATATCTCATATCACAAACATCACAGACATAACTGACTAAGAAAAAAATGGATATTTTGCAGCCTGATTCCTAAGACAGAAGTTAATTCCTCATTTAGTCACCTGCTCAAAGGAGAGCATCAGAGCTTTGGATTTTAGTGAAAATATCAGAACTGAAGTGTTTTGAGTGAAATCTTTCTTTCTTAAAACCTGCAGTCAAAGTGTCTGTTTTATCAGACTTAGCCTGAATACACAACATACTGTTGAAAGTGTAAAAAGTGCCCCAGGTTATGCTTAGAGTAAGCTTGCAGTGTCTGGTGTTGTATTCTGTATTTTAATGTCTGTAGCAGTAGTTTTGTAGACTTCTCCTTTCTGATCAAACATAATGTCAGCATTTATCATCAACTGGGTGGGCAAATGTATTTCTGCCCTTTCATTTCAACCGAGACCCTGAATTTTGCCCAATGTATTGGCACCTAACAGAAATAGAAAACTCCCTTCTGACTTTATTATTTGTAAATAGCATATGAAATTATCAGGAACACACAAAAAGTTCCTTTGCTTGTTCTGCCCATATATTTTATACAAAGAAAATATATTGCCATGTAAAATGCTCAAAAGACTATCTCTTTTATAAGTAATAAAACAGAGATGGTGACTGTGAGATCTCCAAATAAGGTTGTGTGGTGACAGAGAAACAGTGGGTGCTATTAAAAGCTTGGCATTTATCACTCACGCTGGTTAAATTTATCATGGTATTTGTGGCATTTGCCAATCTAAGTATAGAGGATGCCACAAATACCACAGAACAGATAAATACTGTGGTGCAAAACCCAACAAACTGCTAAGGGTGCTTTGCTAAACCTACAGGACTCTATGTTCTGGAAATATATTGCAGGAAATATATACTAGCTAGGAAGTTCTCAGTGTGGAAAAGGAAAAAAGTTAGGGTTTTTTTTTCCTTGTCTATTTAGACCAAAAAGTCTTTTATATTGGTAATATTTCTGCATGTCTGTCTTTAGCCTCTGGAGTAATGGAGATCCTATCAAAGTCTGAGTATCCTAAAGCTAAAAAACCCAGATCATGGCATGTCATTCACTCAGACAAAATAGGATTTGTCCAGTACATGAAGTTTAGGAAACATTCCACTGGAAAATATGTCATGTATCTTGTGACAGACAGCCTGCTGTACAAGTCTTGTAGGAAAAACTGGCTTTTCAAGCAGAAGGTTGTTCTCTGGGACATAATTTAAGAATTCTAGACCTCTGTTTAAATCTTGAGGAACAGAATGGATACTGAACACTTACTCTAATACACACAGAAAAATCCTCATTATTTTCTTTGCAATAACTGCAGAAAGGCATAATGGAACTATTTTTTCTTTACTTACTGTGGTGGTTTAGGCCAATACCCACCCAGTCATAATATTACTCCCCCTCCTAAACTGGACAGGAGTGAGAGAGAGGAATATAACAAACTGCTTGTGAGTTGAGATAAGAACGGAGAGATCAAACTTGACAATTAGTGTCACAGGCAAAACAGACTCAACTTAGGGGAAAAAAGGTTTGATTTATTGAAGAAACAATAAAAGCAGGGAGATGAGAAATAAAACTGTCTTAAAACACCTCCTCCCACCCCTCCACTTCCCGGGACTCCTTTTCCTTCCCCCTACAGCAGCGCAGGGGATGAGGAATGGGGGTTGCAGTCAGTTCATTACAGATGGACTTTGCCGCTGCTGCTTCTCAGGGGGAGGCCTCCTCACACTTCCCACTGCTACACTGTGGGGTCCCTCCCCACGGGAGACAGTCCCTCATGAACTTCTCCAGCGTGGGTCCTTCCCATGGGCCGCAGCTCCTCACGAACTGCTCCGGCATGGGCCCTCCCACGGGGCAGCTCCTCACACACTGCCCAGCGTGGGTCATCCACCGGGAGAGACAGTCCTTCAGGGACAGGCTGCTCCAGCCTGGGTCCCCTCACGGGATCACAAGTCCTGACAGCAAACCTGCTCCGGCGTGGGCACCTCCCCCACGGACTCCCAGGTCTTGCCAGGAACTTGCTCCAGGATGAACTTCTTACGGAGTCACGGCCTCCCTCAGGCATCCACCCGCTCCGGCGTGAGCACCTCCCCCACGGGCTGCGAGTGGATCTCTGCTTCCCGGTGGTCCTCCATGGACTGCAGGGGGACAACCTGCTTCACCATGGTCCTCACCACATATCACAGGGGCGCCTTCTCAGTGCCTAAGCACCCTCCTCCCCCTCCTTCTTCACCAACCTTGGTGTCTGCGGAGATGTTTTCACATTCTCTCTCCCTGTTGCTGCTGCAGTTCTGCCACTGCGCAACAACTTCTTCTTCTCAAATATGTTATTCACAGAGGCGTTACGTCCACCACTAATTGGCCAGGCCTGGGTCAGGTGCAGGGTCCAACTTAAAACTTACTGGTCCTAACCCTGTCAGCTACAGGAGAAGCTTCTGGCAACTCTCTTTGTTTAAAGAAGCCACTCCTTTAGCCCCCCTGCTACTGAAAAACCTGGCCCAGGCCAAAACCACTACACTTACTAAACTTCAATGGGTGATAGAGGATATAACGTCTTTGCCACTGTCTTACTATGTTGGGTTTTTGCCGTCTAGAGACCCAAATTTAATTTGTGCCTTGGAAAATATTATTTTGTGACTTCTCCAGGTGCATAGGGTGAACTTGAAAGGGACATTTGCTCTCAGGTCTTATCTATAAGTGCAGTTCTGTGTGTGCTTGACTGGAGAAGCAGCTGTGATGCAAAAGCAACAATTTTCATAGGTATTAAATTGTGTAAAGGATATTTTGCTACAACTTCAGAAAGTTTAGCAAAAGGTTGAAAGGATGTGGCCATAGTTTGTGACCAAGTTCTTAATTTTTGGCAATGATGTGCTCTTTATTCCTTAATGGGATTCTACCATGTAGGACATAAACATACTGTAATACTCCACTGTGTGTTTCTAATTAGCCATAATGGCTGAAAAGAATCAAGCAGAGATGCTCTTCATCTTTGTGCTGTAAGAGCACATGAGCCAGCAATGTGCCCTGGTGGCCAAGGCGGCCAATGGCATCCTGGGATGCATCAAGAAGAGTGTGGCCAGCAGGTCAAGGGAGGTTCTTCTCCCTCTCTACTCTGCCCTGGTGAGGCCTCATCTGGAGTCCTGTGTCCAGTTCTGGGCTCCTCAGCTCAAGAGGGACAGGAAACTTCCGGAGAAAGTTCAGAGCAGGGCCACCAAGATGATGATGGGACTGGAGCATCTTCCTTATGAGGAAAGGCTGTGGGAACTGCGACTGTTGAGTCTAGAGAAGAGGAGGCTGTGGAGGAATCTCATTAATATTTACAGATATGTAAATAGTAGATTTCAGAAGGTTGTGGCATCCCTTTTTTCTGTTGTATCTAGTGACAGGACAAGGGATAATGGGAGGCAGCTGGAACACAAAAAGTTCCATTTCAACATAAGAAAAAACTATTTTACTATTCAGGTGAGAGAGCCCCGGCACAGGCTGTCCAGGGAGGATGTGGAACTAACAAATGTCAGTGTGGGCAACTTCTGAAGTGTTTATTATTCCCACCAAAATGCTGGAGATTCTATGCATTGAAAGCACCTGTATATCTCTGAATAGACTTTTTGGCTTCTGAGATTATTTTTATAATAAATATCAAATGTAAGAAACACTTCTGTGTTCCCTTAAGTAAGAATGCAATGCTATGTAGCCACAGAAAACCACTTAGAATTTGAATCACGTATGACTTTGCCTTTTCTGTGTGTTTCGTGGTTTAGTTTTCCTATTTACACATTTACTGAAATAAAAATATAAATATTTTAACAAGCTATTCATAGATAACGTAGCATTGTGCTTGATTTTTTTCCAGAGGCAGTTGTGATAGGTCATACCATCTCTGCAGGACAAGCATCATTGTCCTGTGATGCAAGTATATTGGCACTTCCTAGTTGTGTAGATATTATTTTTCTCTGCAGCCAGAGAAAAGAACATATAACTATATTTTATTTCATTATTTTGAGATATTCATTTGATATCTTTCTCTGATGAACCCTCCTAGTGAAAAGAAAGGATAGCTCACATCAAAAACAATGTCTTTTATTGTTGTTGCTGGCAACACTACCTGGCAGTCCAGACTGATCTCCCAGCTCACTGACCGCTGAGGGGAATGGATCACTGCATACACGGTATGGATGATGCTTAGTTTCCGCTTTATTGTTTATGTTATGCCCTTATATCTGCTGGCATAAGCACCTCCTCTCTCTCTGCCCCGTGCCAGCCCTTTCACTTCCTCTTCACCCCTTGCATAACAGTCCGAGATCTTTTAGATGCCTACCACAGCCTTTACAATAGACTTTTTTCCTTCCAAAGAATTCTTAAAAACTAAAGAAAATCACATTATTTAGAATGGGTAATCATGAGAGGAAAGATGTTATGAAAAGGGAAGTCAGTTCTCCGCTTGAAGATGTTTCTGTCATTATGGCACATTGTCACCCAATTTAGTTTAGCTTGTTGACTGCGTTCTCTTTCACTTTGAAACATGCTGCATTAAGTTTATTTTCCGTTCATCAGGAACTCTGCCTGCATAGTGTATATGACTCACCCACCTGTCTGCTTGGTGTTTTTTGGGTTAATTGAGCTCTCTTTGAGCCCATGTTTTCTCTCATGCCTTGTCTTTGTGGCAGTTATATATAGAAACAGTTTGCACTGACATTTCAGGTAGCATGACACCAGCTCTGATAACTAGTTGGTGTAATTAAACTAAATATGCTTCACAAATGTTTATTAAATCCCTGTGGAGGCTTGGCTGTCATTTTTTTTACCTTTCCTCCACTCTACTAGCTTTCCTGTAAGCCTTTTGTCTTTATAATACATTTTCTGCCTTAAGGCAGATCTTTCACTAGGAAGAAATGTATGATATAATGAAATGAATCAAACAATGATAATTAAACAAATCAGATCAATAATTTACTCATGCTTTTTGACATACTACTTACTGACATATTTTATAAACAAGTCAAGTCTTCTCAGTAAATATTTGAAGCCACTTGCTTGTTTTTTTTCCATTAAAACTATAGGATGGATATACTTAACATTTTAAAATCAGGTTAGGAAATCTACTGATTTATGTTCCTCAACAGCAAAAGAGATGTAGTTTTGAGAAAACACTGGATAGCTGCATCTCAACATGATGCCTTGAAATTCCTGTCTGAAGATGCTGTGTGTAATTTTTGTCTATTTTAACCATGTGAAAATTTTTATTAAATCTAAAGCTTAGGAGTCCTTCTGTTTTGTTGATTTACTGCAACTCATCTTTTCTTTTTAGGCAGAGTGAATTCTCTGGGATGAAACAAGTCCTCCTCAGGCTTAGAAGTTTTCAGCAGCAAGTTGGTGTTTCATTGTGGTCCTGTGTGGAAGAAGGAAAATTACAGTAAATCTGAATGGGGAAAGAGAGGATTACTATCCCTTATCAGGAGATATGAACTCCTTATTAGCTTGAACACAGGCCGAGTGAGTCCATCCTGAGGAATTTGTGTGCAAAATCAAGATATGCTGGAAGGAGTAACTGAACAAAATAAAATTCTGCATTTCTTTCGTTGTGTTGCTAGCAGATACAGATATGTACAAGTGTAAGGGATGCCTCAAAACCTAAAAAACACAAAAAGTTGATAAAATCTGACATAGAATTTTCCATAAATCTTAGTACTTGATAGAAAAAAAAAAGCTGATAAAAATATATGCAAAAATATTTCTCAATTTGCATGTAAATGTAACTACATGAGAGTATTCTCACTCCATTTTAGCCTTCGAAGTTCAACTGACAAACATTTTAAATGGTATATTCTACAGTTCATGGTCTGGTTTAGGTATTCAGCCTGGCAAGAAGCGGGCAATAGAGGCTTTTTTTTTCCTGATTTTCCTCAATGAAACCTGGGCAAGCACTAGCAGAAAAGGTATCCAGGGGTAACTCTGGTAACAGCTGCTTGGTGCTGCTGTTAGTGTGCACCAGTCTGTCCACACCAGGGCCCTGGGCCTCCTGGGAATGTTGTAAAGGGACAGGGTAAGTTCAGATGTGTCTTTGCATGATATTTCCTGCTCAGTAGGACAAACACATCTTTAGATTAAGGAAATCATAAAGCAATTTACCATGAACATCTTTTTAGTGTTTTGGGTTTTTTTTCCCTGTAATTCACTGATAGTTTGGATAAATTTCTTGCAGGAAAACAGTAATCACTTTCTTACAGGGAAGCATGAAAGAGGTTGTAAACAGATATAAAGCAGAATTTCTTAGTCTAAAATGCAAAGTAAAGTAAATACCTGATTGAAATGAGGACAGATTTGCATAGGATATGTGTAAATCAATGCAACCCTTAAGCAACTCTGACCTATGTGAGAAATTATCTGAGTTTCACTGTTATTTAGTAAAATAAACTGTAACTTCCAGTGCCATAGCAACATAACGCTGATTTGTCTCTTTCTTAAAAGCACAGCAATAAGACATACACAACTGCAGTTGTTCTACAATATTTTACGAATGATTGAATTTATCTTTTTATCTTGCTGTGCCACAAATTCTTTCCTGCAGCATAGACAAAAATACACCTTCCCTAATAGATTCTGGAAAATATAATTATTAATTTAATATCTCAGAACATTAATGAAATGCTCAACTTGGACAACTTTTTGTTTAGGAAAGATAAACAAATGGTGCTCTGAAAACAAAGCATGCTTCACAGCACTGAGCAGATGTTGTTTGCCAACAAGAGTTGTGGAATTCACAAAAACACCAGTTTAAATCACCACCTGTGAAACACCAGATGTGCAGGTCTGGAAAACTATTTTGGGTCTTTTCCAGTGAAAGTGTGTAGACCTATAGACTAGATTAAAGGATAAAAAAATTACACTCTTGAATGTCCAGAAAACTTAAATTCATTTGAAGATATTAAAAAAACCCAAAAACCACACATTCTGTGAACTCTACAAAATATTCAGATTCTTCTCTCAAACCCTCGACTGTATATTCTTGATCCACACATTAATGTCAAGGGTGGTTGAGTCTCCTTCTCTGGAGACATTCAAAACCCACCTGGACAAGTTCCTGTGTGACCTACTCTAGGTGGCCTGCTCTGGCAGGGGATTGGACTAGATGATCTTTCAAGGTCCCTTCCAACCCTTAGGAGTCTCTGATTCTGTGAAAACATAACTCATAACTTTTACCTTGGATCTTACCTGTGACAAGATCTGAAATCACATGTAATTTAAATACATTATTACAACATAGGACAACTTAATCAACTCAGTCTTATGGAAGAGGATTCACAGAGAAGAGCAGTTCCTCTGGAATTTTCTGTTACATATTATTTAACAATTCTGTTTTGCAATCTATTGTGCAAATAGACACTAATTGTAAAATGCATAAATACATTTGCACACTTATCTGTGTATTACATTTATACCTTCTATATCTGTAATGGGATTAGTATCAAATACATTTCACACATATTTATTGCAACTGTAGATTTTTTTGAATGACAAAAAGATAAAAAGCCCTCTGCTTTTCTTACTGAGCCACTGCTTTTCATTCCTGTTCACTGACATAGCTTACTTTCAAATCAATCGTTTGCCTGCTCTAGTTATTTCAAGGGATTGTTTCAGTCTGGCCTCTGAAGGGATGCTTTAATGTAATGTGAATTCCCTTCAGAGACTGGTGAGATGAGGAGGGACAGGATGACTGTGAGGGGCACCAGGAATATTGAAGACATATGGTGGTTCAGCAATCAAAACAAAGGAAAGCAACGCTGTCACAAATTACATCACTGAACTGAAAGCAGCTGGGAATATAGAGATTCAGTATTTGGATGAAGACAAATGTAGACAAGGCAATGCAAAGCAGTAGGTCTGAAAAAAAAATGCTTAATGTAATGCATTCATACTGAAATACTGAAGCATGATTTCTCATATTGCTTTTGTATGGAACTCAAGAAGAATCAAAATGCTGCTTAGAGTTCCAATACACAGAACTCTTATTGTTTGATCTTATGTTTTACTCTTTTGGGTATTCTGAAACACTTGCTGACTTTCTCATAATTTGTATTCTACCATTGAAGTTCTAAAAATATTCTAGTGTAAATAAGATCTTCAGAGTTTTTAAATTCTGGCTCCACTAAGTTTTCAATAGTACTATAGGATGGAGATATAATATATATATATTTTTAAAGTATTACTATAATTAAATTTAAGTTTCTTCTGATTCTAATTCATAACTCCATTTTATTTCTAAGGAAAAGAGGAAAATAAGGATTGGCAAAACTGTGTCTCACCAATATATATTCTATACTGGTTCTGGCATAGTGAGTGTATAATTGGCTGGCAATTTACCTTATGGTAAATTGGCATAATCAGTTTTATAGGGCTGCATATCTTTTGTAATATGTGTCTTTGAAATAATAGACTCTGGGGAAAAAAATCAATTGTTCATCAGTGAAATATCATTTTCATTCCCATATTGAATTCATTATTATGTTAGTATGTGCATACTTCTTTGCATCCTTACAATGTGTACTTTCCTTACAATGTGTACAGTAAAATATGGTCATATTTTACTGTGAGGGTGACCGAGCAGTGGAACAGGCTGCCCGGAGGGGTTGTGGAGTCTCCTTCCTTGGAGATCTTCAAGACCTGCCTGGACATGTTCCTATGTGACCTGATCTAGGTGAATCTGCTTCTGCAGGGGAGTTGGACTAGACGATCTCTAAAGGTCTCTTCCAACCCTACCATCTATGATTCTATGATGTGGAATCCTTCATGCTCTTCTGTGTCCAAAGCATTTTTGAAAGGCTCTTTCTGTAGTGAGTATGGAAACTTAAAATACACTATAAAGGGAAATTAAAACTTCGGCTGTCACAGTCTGTGAAGCTGCATTAATGGATGTTTTAAAAGCACAATGTGAGTGCTCTTTTGACACTGGTAAAAGGCAGAAGGGAAAACCAAGAAATTGGTAGCAAATGATTTGTTCCCTAGAATATTGTCCTTCTTTTGTGGTTCTTTCCAGAACCTGTCAATTTATAGAGACTGGATTTAATTAATTTTTCTTTCTTTCTTCTACTTGCTTACCCTGCTGCACTGGATGTTGTAGACATGCCAGAAGTATACAACATTGTGATTCAGTGTATAGAAATTTGAGCTATTAATTTGTACATGAAAAGGTCCTTGTGGACATACTACAAAAATTGAGTGATTTTGTCTGTAGGAATAAAATATTCTGCAGATAGAAAAGTATGATGCCTACAGTTTGTTTTCTAGTTAAAGCAGGTACATTTAGATAATATAAATTCTCTTCATTCAGAGCACTGCAGACCACTTACTTAATACATGCCCCCTTCATCAATATTTCTTATACTACACCCTCCTCCATAAATTCAACATGATTTATAAGCTCTCACTTTAAAAGCTGATGAATATTCATAGATTTATTCCTTTACTTATAGCATTCATTTATTTTCCAAAGAACTTTCAATTTATAGCAATCTTCAGTTGTAGATACGGACTGCTGATGCATAAGACTCTTAACACGACTGTCAGGATGAGTATTTTGTCTGTTCATAGTACAGAAAGCCCTGAATTCTGTGCACTTGACACCTTCCCATTCTCAAGTATGAAGTGTATAAACACAGCCTGTATTACATCATAGAATCATAAAGACATAACATTGTTTCAGCTGGAAGAAACTTCATCATGGAGCCCAGCCTTTGGCCCAGCCCCATCAACCACTAGACCATTTCCCTAAGTGCAACATTCACCTGTCTCGTAAACATCTGCGGGGATGGTGACTCCAGCACCTCCCTGGGCAGCCTGTTCCAATGCTTGACAACTCTTTCAGCAAAGAAATTCTTCCTCATATCCAGCCTGAACCTCCTGTGGTGCAACTTCACACCATTTCCTCTTGTTCTATTGCTTGTTACTAGGGTGAACAGATCAACCCCCGCCTCGCTACAATTTCAGTTAGTTGTAGAGAGCTTTAAGATCTCTCCTGAGCCTTCTTTTCTCCAGGCTAAACAGCCCCAGATCCCTCAGTCATTCTTCATAGGAGACGTGCTCCAAAACCTTTATCAGCTTGGTAGCCCGTCTCTGGATCTGTCCAGTACCTCAATATCCTTCTAGGTTGAGAGAGGCCCAAAACTAGACACAGTATTCAAGATGCGGCCCCACCGAAGCTGAGTACAGGGGAATGATCACCTCCCTGCTCCTGCTGACAACACGGTTCCTGATATAGGGCAGGATGCCATTGGCCTTCTTGGCCACCTGAGCACACTGCTGGCTCATGTTCAGCTATCTGTCCATCAACACTCCCAGGTCCCTCTCTGCCTGTCAGCTTTCCAGCCACTCCTCCCCAAGTCTGTAGTGCTGCTGGGGATTGTTGTGGCCTGTGTGCAGGACCTGGCACTTGGGCTTATTGAAACTCATGGAATTGGCCTTGGCCTAGCCATCCAGCCAATCTAGATCTATCTGTAAACCTTCACAACCCTCAAGCAGATTGACAACTTCCCCTGAATTTGGTGTTATCTGCAAACTTACTAATGGCACACTCAATCCCCTAATCCAGATCATTAATAAAGATATTAAACAGGAGTGGCCCCAGTACTGAGCCCTGGGGGACACCACTCATCATCACAGGTACTTGCCCTGCAGCTCATGGCTTTAACACAAATGCTGTTGACCAGCTGTGAAGAGTGTTCTACCTATTTCCTGTCAGCAAAACGGCAGTGTTTTTTTGCTTTTTCTTGTGAAGGATTGAGTTCATTAGTACATCCAGATCTCTTACCTTTTGGGAAGCATCTACTTTTCAAACTGCAGGGAAAATACACTTTCTGTGGTGTGTTTCTTCACCTTCTGTGTTTTCTACGTTGTTTGTGTGTCTTTCTGTGTCTCTTAGTGCCCTGGGTTTGGCTGAGATAGGATTAATTTTCACAAGAAGTTGAGGGGACAGAACCAGGACAGCTGACCCTAATTAGCCAAGGGGATATTCGATACCATGAGACATTATGTCCAGTATATAACTGAGGGAGCTGCCTGGGATGGACGGATCCTGGTGACTTCTGGGTGGTGAGCAATTGCACTATCACTCACTTTTTAAAGATATTCTTTTATTAGTGTTATTTTTATTACTGTTCCTTCTTTCCTAGTGTTGTCTTGTTAAACTGTCCTTATCTCAATCTGAGTGTTCCCACCTTTGTCTTTGGATTCTCCTCCTCATCCTACCAAAACCAAAGGAGAGAGCAAGTGGCCACGTGGTGCTTTGTGGCCGGCTGGGCTTAAACCACAACAGAAGGAATTTTATGTGAGAGAAAAAACATGGAGAGATATCTCTAAGATGCACATAGCAACTGAGTGCAGCTAGGATTGTACTCATGCAGTGAGGGGAGAACGTAGGCACAAATATTCATTTTAATGAGAAAGTGTAGGTGGAAGCAGATGACCTAGATGATTTTATGAATAAAAGATATCATCTGATGCAATAATTAATACACACACAGCACCAAATGAAAACACAGCGTAACAGATGGCCATGAGAGGTCTTAAAAGGGGTTTTCAGTTAAGTAGCTAATGACTTAGATTTCATAGACTGCACCGAATACTATCAGAAAGGCCAGACTTTTCATTTCAGTCATCCAAAGTTCTGCTGCTTTATGAAAATAATGCTGAAAAACCTTTATTTGTGACACTAGCTAGAAAATACAGTCACTACGCAGATATGGGGCAAAATATTTCACAAAAACTTCTAAAAGAAAAAAAGATCTTTATATTCTATTTTCTAGCTTACAATTTTAAATTAAAATAACTTTCTGAAATACAGTCATTTGTTGTGCAGTTGTGGAATCTAAACATTGCATTTAGTTATTTGGTGCAATTATGGATCCACTGCGAACTATTGCCAAAAAAAACAATGTGGCAAAGGGTTCTGGAAGATCTGGACTGTGTTTCTAACATTGGTAAACCTCAGCACAGAATATAATGAAGCAAGGGACTATTGTTTAGCAAACCATTGTTTAGCAAACTGTCTGACAGCAGGTATGGCACTAGCGATGTGGCTTCTTCGGTCTGCCCCAGTCATGCCATCCAAGTCAAGGCTGCAGGGAGTCTGTCAGAAGAGCAAAATGTGTCAGCTCTGCTCTCAGTTCGATTCTCTCTGTGCTTGAGGAATGAGCAGCCTGTGAGATCTGGTTGCTCTCTGGACCCTTTACAAAACCAGATCAAGGCAAAAGGGCTGGATTTCTTAGAGAGAATCTGGCTTCTTAGAGACAGATTAACCTCAGTTTGGCATCCAACTGAGGCCACATGCAGTCTCATTTTTCAGACCTAATCCAAGATCAACTTAGTCTACATTATTTTATCATTAATTACTATTGCATCAGTGACATCTTTGACGCGTACACTGAAGGTTTATTTTTGCAAAGCTTGTTTGAACTCCTATTAGAAATGACAGGGTTTATACTGAATTTTGTCTGTAGAGGAAATACTGTCTTTGAATGCAAAGCAAACCAAACAAAAATATACCCTCCCACCCAGAAGCCTATGTGTAGACTGGGAAGCTGATTTTATTTCCTTTGTATGCAACTGATAAAAATATTGAACAAGACAGGCTTGGCCCTGCTGCAAAGTGGTATTGCTGCTTCATTAGGAAGTGATTATTTGTAAGCCAGGAGACATGAAGTTTTGACAGTCCTGAATTCTTGTGAATGAAACATAGGCACAGTTTTCTAATGTGGATACCATACTTTGTGTGTGTGTATCTTACACCCCCAGCACTCTTGGCAGCCTGCTGCTCTGCAAATTCTGGCTTTATCACAGGATGAAACATTCAGGGGAATGGTATAAAACCTATGATGAACCTGCAGAAGCTGAAAAATCTTTTTATGTCTATGACTCTTATAAACATGAAAACACATAATCTGAGCACTTTATGATTTAGAAAATTTTTCAGATAAGTCCACAGGTTGCTGTTACACATGTAATGGATAATGAAAATGCAAATAGTTACATTCTTCATACAGCTTCCACTGTTGCATTAAACACTCAGCGAACATCATGTCACTATTATTATTATTTCTATTTTGACAATAAGTGAGGACTGAAATTAAGGACAGCAATTTATAGTTACAGAAATTGTACATGTAAGTTTGAGATCAGTCAAACTGCTGAGTTTTTTAGAAAAGTTTTCTATGGAAGAGACTTTCAGCCTGGAATTAATTTTTTTCCCCAAGCTTACAAAGGTCTGAAGCCACTAAACTTTCTCAAATATAAGGCCAAGTATTCTGCATGTGAATACAGTTGGCAAGGAGCATGAGGCTACTGTTAAAAAAATGAGAGGTCAATTATTTAGGAATGAGATGCAACTCCTGTAAGAGCAGG
The DNA here is from genome assembly GCA_013401255.1 of Urocolius indicus. NCBI lineage: Eukaryota > Metazoa > Chordata > Aves > Coliiformes > Coliidae > Urocolius > Urocolius indicus. Next base: position 146,623 of record WBNH01009530.1, read on the forward strand.
CCTGAAAATATTTAATGTCAAAACATATTCAAATCAAAAGCACTTTCATAACAATTCTTACATGTCTGAGGCATTCATTTATGGTATTTTACTTCCCTGTCTCCAAAGCTGGGCTGTCAGTAGTAAGTGGAACTCATCACACAGAGCAAACACTGAATAACTGTTCGTTAACAGGCCAGTGTTTGATACGATCAGAGTTTAATTCTTTTTTATTTACTGGTCCTAGAATCTCAGGTGAGTGAGTTTTCTACTTCAGTGCTAGAGAACAGCTTTCCTTTGTAGAAATTCTTTCATTTTTTTATGAATCAAAATCTCCTCTCTCACGTCAGTCATGGGCTTCCCTCTCTATTTGGTTTGCTAAATAGGATTATCATCATTAGCTTCTTAGTATATTCCCTGGCCTCTCTCCTTCTACATAAGAATTACTTCTTCCTTAACTACTTTGATTTCTCTCATTTTCAGAACCATCCCCAAAGAGATACTTTGAGGATTCATATGACACACTCAGTTGTCAGGGTAGCTGGATAGGTACCAGAGCCTCTTCCTTTTAGTTATGGTGTTGCTGCAGCAGCAGGTTTTACAAAATACACACAAGAAATTGCAGGAATTGTGAGAACCAGCTTTCAAGAAGCATGCACTCAGATTTTAAGGGAAAATAGTGATTGTTCAGTCTTCTCAGTAATTCCCAACAGTGTGAGAAGAAAGCAATCCAGATTATGGAATGCTTCGTCACAGACTCTTGATTGGGAGAGAAGAAAAACCTACCAATTTCAGTGCAAACAGAGCTATTCAGTTATTTGATACTTTACTAATTCAAAGAGTTGGGGATCTAGTCAGGCAACTGACCCAATATCATGTCAATCAGAGACCATCTGCACACTCCAAATGAAAAGACAACAAACCTTGGGGTGTCTAAAACACACAGATGTCCTCTGCACAGATGAATCATGGTCCTGTCTATTCAGACAACACAATATAATTAATACAACATAGAATTGGTTTATGAGACAACAGCAAAGGAAACAAAGGACCATAGCGTTTACAATGGTCTGAGCAGTTCTGCTTTTGAAATAAACTGATTTTACTGTTTGGCAGCAGAAGCATTATGATCAGAATGACCAGAATTTTTCTTACATTGTAATTTAATGAGATCAGTTGAGCAGAAGGAACAGCAGGTAAGAAGCTATACTTGATCTTAAGGAAATACACAGAATGCATTTTACACTTCTCCACCAGAGAACAGTAAATTACAATTGGTGCCAGTATTTTTGTGTGGAATTGTTTGGTGGTGACTCAGGTACAGTCTGTAAGAGTATCTGTAAAATAAAACACATTTTAAACACAGTATAGCAGTTTACGGGAATAAAATATATGGATTGATTATAATGCAGGGATTTGTTCAAGGTAACTGATTCCTGTGCTGTTCAGAGAGGCTTTGTGTGGAGGTTTGGTGTCTTTCCCAGCCTAAATCCAATCTCAGACTCAGAATTCTCTGAAATGGCTATACGTTTCATTTCTCTTTCATGATTCTTATATCTGTAATCACAATAAAAAGAATAAGTGAATCAGAATAAGGAGAACAAGATGCGGTTTTAAGTCCAATATCTTCCAAGGGTAAGCGATTCTAACAAGTAAGGTTATTGCTGTATGACACCGCAACTTGCGAGTGTCAGAAACCACAGTCGATCTCTGAAAGAGAAGCAAAGCCTACCAACCCCTCGGAGCTCCCCGGCAGCAGCCGTTTGTGCCCTGGGGGGCAGCGTGTCACAGTCACGCCCTGGAGCAGCTTTTCAAAAGCAGCGGCCGAGGGCTAGCTCCTGTTTTCTGGCGGGACCGCTCTGCAGACCGGGGCGGCCGGGGGGCAGCCGGTCCCACCGGCGGAGCGGCGCGCCGTGTGCCGCTGCGGGGGCCGTGGGGACCGCCGCTGCCCGCCCAGGGTGCTCCAGCAAGGGGGCATCCGGTTGCACAACGCGCGTTGGCACGGCTGGGGCAGCTCTTCCTCCGCCCGCCCTCCCTCGCTCGCTCTCTTCCTCCCTCTTTCCCTCCCCCTCCTCCATTTATTTATTTCGTTTATTTTATTGCATTTATTTATTTATATTCACGGGAATAATAAAAATGAGAAAATCCGAGCGCTGCTTTTGGCTGCTCTCCACCAACCTGTCAGTGACGCAAGCAGAGACTACTTAAAGGCAGATTAAAGGCAGCAAGACATTAAAAGCCAACCTCCCTCCCTCCCTCACCGCCGCGCGTCCGCCGCGCCGCGCCGCGCCAGGAGCCGAGCGGGCCGGGCCAGTGGCGGCCGCCGCGGGGCTCCGAGCCCAGCCCAGCCCCGCCGGGCCCAGCCCAGCCCCGCCGAGCGCAGCACAGCCCCGCCGGGCCTAGCACAGCCCCGCCAGGACTCGGAAGGGCTGCCGCCTGCAGGACTGCGGGCAGTGGAGAAAGGCTGCTCTGTCATTCGTTTTCCCTCCCACCGCCAAAAAAAAAAAAAAAAAAGAAAAAAGAAAAAAAAAAAAAAAAAAAAAAGGAAGAGGGGGGAAGGGAGGGAAGACTAAGTGAAAAGATCCCCCCCGCTTNTTCAAAAGCAGCGGCCGAGGGCTAGCTCCTGTTTTCTGGCGGGACCGCTCTGCAGACCGGGGCGGCCGGGGGGCAGCCGGTCCCACCGGCGGAGCGGCGCGCCGTGTGCCGCTGCGGGGGCCGTGGGGACCGCCGCTGCCCGCCCAGGGTGCTCCAGCAAGGGGGCATCCGGTTGCACAACGCGCGTTGGCACGGCTGGGGCAGCTCTTCCTCCGCCCGCCCTCCCTCGCTCTCTTCCTCCCTCTTTCCCTCCCCCTCCTCCATTTATTTATTTCGTTTATTTTATTGCATTTATTTATTTATATTCACGGGAATAATAAAAATGAGAAAATCCGAGCGCTGCTTTTGGCTGCTCTCCACCAACCTGTCAGTGACGCAAGCAGAGACTACTTAAAGGCAGATTAAAGGCAGCAAGACATTAAAAGCCAACCTCCCTCCCTCCCTCACCGCCGCGCGTCCGCCGCGCCGCGCCGCGCCAGGAGCCGAGCGGGCCGGGCCAGTGGCGGCCGCCGCGGGGCTCCGAGCCCAGCCCAGCCNCTAAGTGAAGAGATCCCCTCCGCTTGCCAAAGTCTTTGTCTCCGGATGAACAGCGATGGGGGAATGGACTATTCTAGAGAGGCTACTGGAAGCTGCGGTGCAGCAGCATTCTACTATGATAGGGAGGTAAGGGCTACGGAGGGGCTACGGGGGGCGTGGAGGGGGGGGGGATCCTCCGCCGTCTTAGCGGGCCGGCCCGTGGGTCGGGGGCACTCGTCGGCTCCTGGCTGCGCGAGGTACCTCGCACGGGGCTCTTGCGGTGTGTGCTTGGAGTGCGTGTGTGTGCGGCACTGCAAACGCCGCCGGCCTTGTCGCCGAGGCGCCGCGGGGCAGCCAGCGGTCATCGCGGAGACCCCGCCGCCGCCGGGGTCCCGCGTCCGGAGAACCCGATGTCGCTCCCTCCCGTGCTTTCGGGGACCCCAAAAGCGCGTGTGATTGCTTTTGCTCCAGAGGGAGGTCGAGGCGGGCGGGGAGAGCCCGGGATTTTTGACATCGAAGCGGATTCGCACGGCCGCACATGGCCGCGCCGAGGCGATGCCGCGCCGACTGAGCGTCTCCTGCGTGCCGGGCCGCCGCCGGTCGTCGGTGCCGGGCGGCGGCGGGAGCCCGTGGAGGGCCGCAGTCCGGTCAGCACTGGACAGCTCCCGGTTGCGCGGCGGCGGCGGCGCGCACTGACGGGCTTCTCTGTTCCAGGATCTTGCTGACGGTGGTGGTGATCTTCAGGATACTCATTGTGGCCATTGTAGGGGAGACGGTGTACGATGACGAGCAAACTATGTTTGTCTGTAACACGCTGCAGCCAGGCTGCAACCAGGCTTGTTACGACCAGGCTTTCCCTATTTCTCACATAAGGTACTGGGTGTTCCAGATCATCATGGTGTGCACCCCCAGCCTTTGCTTCATAACTTACTCTGTTCACCAGTCTGCTAAGCAGAGGGAACGGAGGTACTCCACTGTCTTCCTCACCTTGGAGAGAGACCAGGATTCAATGAAGCGTGAGGACAGTAAGAAAATCAAGAACACGATTGTCAATGGGGTGCTGCAGAACACTGAGAACTCCACCAAAGAGGCAGAACCAGACTGCTTAGAAGTGAAGGAAATCCCCAATCCTGCTATCAGAACTACAAAGTCAAAGATGAGGAGGCAAGAAGGCATTTCTCGATTTTATATCATCCAAGTGGTCTTTCGAAATGCCCTAGAGATTGGATTCTTAGTTGGACAGTATTTTCTGTATGGATTCAATGTCCCTTCCATGTATGAATGTGACAGATACCCTTGCATTAAAGAAGTAGAGTGCTATGTCTCTAGACCCACTGAGAAGACTGTATTCTTGGTATTCATGTTTGCTGTCAGTGGGATTTGTGTGGTGCTCAATTTGGCAGAACTGAACCACTTGGGCTGGAGAAAGATCAAAATGGCAGTGAGAGGAGTACAGGCAAAAAGGAAATCCATATATGAAATCAGAAATAAGGACCTGCCAAGAATGAGCATGCCTAACTTTGGCAGGACTCAGTCAAGTGACTCAGCTTATGTGTGAGGTTGTGACAGAACTGAAACACTATGCCAGGTGGAACAGACCCAGATACCATTAGAGAAAGGTACATTGCTTAGGCAAGCATTTTATCAAACCACCAAGAAAGCCATTAAGGTATTGGATCTGCACTTACTGAACTAGCTGCAAAATGCAGTGCTATGTAAAAGACTGAAAAACCAGCTATAAAACCATGCTTGATCTAGCCTTACAGTACAGCTACTATTATTCCTACTTTTCTTTCTAATGATTGGGTGTTACCTGTCGGTGGAGCGGCTTTTTGGTCATCATTAGGATAAGTTTACAGTTTGGACAGTCTGACTTATTGTTGTAAACATACAGAATGTTTGTATTAAAAATCTGAAAGGATACTCTTCTCTGTGGGGTGGGATCGGGTAGGGGAGACTGTTGCAATATGCAGAAGTAAGCATGTTTTAAATGGAGAGTCATTGCACTGTAAGGAATCTGGCCACAGCTCAGTCAGGATATCTGCGTTCACCTGTCTCACAGATGTCTTACATTATTTTGCTTGTCTAAATCACAGAGTTTATTCCTAGTATGTATTACTAGCTATTTTCTATCATAATTTGTGCATCAATTAGTTATGCTAAACAATAAATGCTGAATATAATTTTGCCATTTTTTGTTTGCCTGTCCACACACACACACCAGAGACCTTAACCATCTTACATTAGTTGTGTGTAAAATATATCAATACATTTCAGTTCATTCTCTAATATGTGCATGAATAAGATGGAGTTGATTCATGCCAGCCAAGTTATATACTTACCTACAATCACCTGTCACACATACCAAAGGAACAGACTTCATTGCTTTTTAACTGTGAATATATCACCTTCTCTCTGCTCTTATATAAATAAGTGCCATACTTGAAACATCTAACTCTGTACTTAGTAAAATGGTTGTCTTGGGATACCAGCTGGAATAAAATGATTTTTACTCTCCCTTGTTTATTTTATGCTATATATTTAGTCATTGCAATGGTGTAAAAAGCAGCTAATATCTCTATTGATAAATAAAGTAGTTGCCTTTGTGTATGTGTGTGTAAGCCAGAGAGATTTGTTCTTCTTTATTATTGTATACAATTGTATAAACAAACAGGGTCAAAATAATTTACTTACTACAATTATTCTTCAGGGTTTAAAGTGTCTTGCTGATATTCTAATCTCTAAGTGAAAAAACCTTGGAAATCAGGACTATTTATGTCTGTTTTCCTCCTTAAGCAAGCTTTCTCAGTTTTTAAAGCCTGATCCAAAGCCCACTGACACCAACAGCCTTCTTTCTGCTGACACGAAGGACAACTCAGTTGGCCGCCAAGGTCATGCTGGCAATAGCCAGAATACATTTACCCATAAATGTAACAATTGCCACTTTTCAGCAGGGAATCCAGATCCTCAACTATTCTGCCTTACAGCTGGTTCAAGAAATATACTGTTCATGTCCCATCCTTACTGGTAAGCCTTTGGGGCAGTCACAGACAAGTCTTTCTTAACAGCATCCATTTTAATATAGGATACTAATTTTACTTAAGGACTTCTTTTTGTTTTATTTCCACTAAATTCAACAGAAAATATCACACTGGCAACAGTAGGAGTTGGATCAGGACTTCAAAAAACATATAAGTGCATTCCTAATTAAGTACTATCTGCCCTTTAAAGAAAAGGGTCAAAATGGTGCTGGTATTTGAGTATACTTTATAAAATAAGAAGACAACAGGGGCTGAGTCACTAACAGCCTTTTATTGTATTTTATTTCAAACCTGAAAATGGGTTTTATTGTATTTTGGCTAAGAGATAATGCATATAAATCTTTTCCTCTTGGCTTACAGTGAGTAACTTAACATTATATTCTTGTGGTTTGTCGGCATTGTCAGTTTAAAAAATGTCGATTAATTCTTAGAAAGTCTATTCATTATCGCTTTCATCTGTGGTCTTTTTTCCTTCTGCTGTGAAACACAGAAAGACTTTGAAATGTGTCATGTTTGTAAAGATTTTACAAACGTTTTTCTTTATGTGTAAAAATGAACAGTTTTTCCGATTTGATTATAGAAACCTCTAAAGATGTATTTCTCAATTGGTTCTTTGCAATATAAATGCCACTGATATTGCTAGTTGACTGCATGCTCACTGGAAAACTGCATGTTATTTTTAGAAGGACAACATGGCAGCTAAAATCTCCATCTGCAATATAACAAGCTTCTGAAGATTATTATTTGACACACAAATGCAAGTCTGATTTTCATTTTATAGAGTCCTGGAATAGTTTTCAAAATATCATTTTGAATAGACATAGAAAGAAAACAATGTTGCCTGACAGTCATTGCTTTAATGTTGAAGAAATGTGAGATGGTGTGCAAGGAGCTTGATCCAGTGCCAACTGAAGTTGAAGGAAAAAATCGCCTACTGAATTCACCGGGCTTTGGTTCATGTTCAGCATAATTTCCTCTTAGGCAGAAGCCCTAATGCAAGTTATCTCCAGTGGCTGCATGGCAGTTTTCAATCAAACTCTAATGAAAGCGCATGACTTGAAAGCTGTAAGGTTTTAATACATTAAAATTCTTTAGGTAAGACCAAGGGAGTATCAGTTTATCGTAGTCAGTGCCAGTTAATTTCATTATTTTTGTGTAGCTGTACATCTTGTAACTCCAGTAAGCTGGGATTCATCAGACTTTTAACAAATGTTAATTCATGCAACAGGATCAGTGATAAAGTAAGCAAACAGAAATACTGTCCTCCACATTTACACTAAATAGAATATAGTGTTTCATATTTCAGAAGAGAAATGAAATGATGTCAAGAGATCAGTTGTTTCTAATCTTCTTTTTCAATTGTTACTTTTCATTTCCTACTCATTACCTATTTTTCATGGACAAGAAAAATATTGCAAATGCTTCTTTTGTCAATGTATCATGTGAGAGTCATATGATTAATGCTAATGGATTGTTTGCATGAAAGCTGACTACTCATTTACAGAATAAATGCTTTAAAATTGTCACAGCAACGGAAAAGTGTGTTAACTGAAGAGAACTGAGTGAACGAGTAGCTGAAGGACACATTGGCCACTTAGGTCTTGCTTGTGCCTCAGAGTTCGTTTGTTTTATTAATTGTATACCTTGTTTTGTTCTAGTGAAAAATATTATATGTTATATGTGCAAACACAAAAGTTATATTCACTAAGCTCTTATGGAATACTGCAATAAAATTTCATACACAGTTCTGTGGAATTTTAAAATTTACATAAAATGACACTATTTCATTTTACAGAAGTGTGAAATTGTGTTTGTCAAACCTGTGTGGACTTTAAAAACTGTTTATGTAGGGGTTCTGAACCATTTCACTAGATGTGTATAAATTGCAGTCAGATTCTAGAAGAAGGTTTTTTAAAAAAATTGGATTTTTTTAGTAAAGAAAACTAACCATGTTTTTACATGGGGAAGCCAAAATGATTGTTCACCATTAATAATTCAGTTTTAGAGACCATTGACTTTAAAGAAATGTAAGAGTTTTCATCTTTCTTCAGGAAAATCTGAAGAACAGAGAGATCAACTGAAATGAGTGAGTCACAGAAATTGTGAGAAGTATTTTAGTTTGTTTTACACTGAAGAAGTCAGAACACTCAGAAACTCCAAAGCAGGCTCAGTGCTTGTCCTGCATTAGATCTAATAGGGCAGGACACAGCTGCTGCTATGTAGAACCATAGTAAAGGATACACGCAAAATGTTAAGGTTAGATGTGAGGGCGAATTCTACATCTAAAAGAATACATTCCTTGTAGGGGATTGTCACTGCATCTTTCTGACTTTATTCTCTTTGAGTATAAATATTGCATCTGATTCTTTCAGTGAAACGAGTCAGAAGCTTCTGTTTGGTGCACAAGGATAAAAATGGGAATAAAATAATCAAGACAAATGAGGAGAAAACAAGCATAGGCTTTCCTCATTTACAGACTGCTCGTGTTCCTCATCAGTTCAGTGATGACACTGGTTTTTGTAGGATCAAGTAAAATCACAGCTGGTAGAAAACTCATTATTCCCAATAATGAGTTATCAGCAGAGACAATACTCTATTTCTGTGTTGCACACACATCCCTGGACATTTTTTGATACTTCTCCCAGAAATTCTATTTTATTGCAAACTTTCGGAAAACATAATAGATTAGAATCAGCTACTAATAGTAGGTTCTAAACCCCATCATCCTCTCAATGAAATTCTGATAATATCTCTGTGAAGAAAAGCTGCACTATGAAGTGCTTCATATTATGTCTATTAAAATGTACTAAAGAAGTCAGTTGCGAGTCAGCAACTCATGAAATTTTCCAACCAAAGTGATTCTGTAAGCTCAGATACAGAGAACTCCATCATATTGTATTAATAAGAAATCATACTTACATATGTATATATAGAGCTAAATATATGCAAGATTATTAAAATATTTTGACCTAAATTATTGTATTACAGCTTGAATTTCAGAGTTGAATACAGAAGTCCAATATCCAGTATTAAGTAATGCATGGCCTTACAACTATGTGCAATGATCTGACCAGATATTTAACATATAGAAAACTCCCAACCATCATCCTTTCTTGAAAAATTTTGGCTATATGAATTACTTTAACAAGTCTAACTGAACAGCTGTGTATCTAAGTTATAGTTAGAGACTTGCCATGGTTGCATTAAAATCTATTGCTGTTTTCCTAGTCGTGACTGAAATATAGGATGAATCAGACATATAGCCTGTGGAAACCCACATACATAAGTCTCTCTGATGTCCTCTTAAAGTGAGAATCTCTACTGTATTGGACAGAATGTGAAAGTAAGTCAATTTTCTACCGATTTACCTCTTTTTTTGTATGTGATGTGTCAAGACAGGGAAGGGTTACCAGTACCTGGAAAATAATTAATACATCCCATTGATTAACCAATTCCAGACTTCTAGTTTCTTTCAGTGAAAATAGTATTTGCTGAATATGATTGATATAAAAATATATTTTGTAGTACATAAATATGTAATCTTTTTTTTTTCTAAATTGAAGAACACTAAAGTAAATAATTCTTTACACACATAAAGCAGTATCGTCTCTGGAAGAGATGTCTTCCTTTTCAGTGCTACACTTCTTTGTCAAATCTATAAGTTTGGGGTTTTTTAAATTAACATTGAGCAAGGATTTTATAACCTATTAGAATGACAAGTTTTGAGGAGATAAGGAAGCCCATATAAGAGCAAAATTGGGAAAAAAACTAAGGATTTGTTGGTATTAAGGAAAAACAAGTGGGCTGTGGACTTTATTTATTATGCAGTTTAGGGATAAAACCATAGTCTGAACACATCTGTGAGCAAGTATACAAGGTTCTTTTCATTATCTCTTATGTAAGCAAAACAATTCTAGAAATTATTTGCAGCTATTTTCCAGCTTTGCTTTGGAGAATCTGAATGGTGAATTACACTGTCCAAAGCCATCGTGAAAACCAATGTCCCTAACTTCACCCCTACCTTTAGTGAATTCAACATTTCTGGAGGTATTTTGAAATACACCACATTCTTTACCACAAGTCTGCAAGGAAAACCATTTTGCCATGAGAAAATTTGTCCTTCAGAAAACAGATGGTACTTGATGGATATCTGTCAGACTTAGGTGGAGCGGTCAGACCTAAAGCTTCACATTAAGGGTGACTTGTGATGCATTATTAAAGGAGTTAATGCATGGTCAGAAAAAGTTAAATATCAAGGGGCTTTCACGTTCGTGCTGCATGTGATGTACTAGAGTTTCAGGTGTCTTGAAGACAGATAACGTCTGTAGGAATTTCTTTTCTTTGAAAGAAGAAACCAGAACCTGCTCTAGCAAGGTTCTTTGTGCAAGAATGTGTACCATCTATGTATGTACAGCTTCTGTACATCTGACATGATCAGATGCCCAGAAGGCATTGAGTAATATTTAGTTTACATACACATAGAGATAATGTAGGCAGCTCTTTATCACCATTTTCTCATATGCAAGTAGAAAAATAACTTGTAAGAGCAAGGAAATAACTTTTTGTATCTGCTATATATTTGTACTAAATTCCCACAAGTGAAACTCTTATGTTTCTATCTCATGAAACTAATGAGGTTTCCATACTTGTAAAAGAGGTGGAAACATATTTCTAAAGAAGAATTAACATTTAAAAATTAATTTCACAGCTTCTTTAGTTGCTCTATTTGTTTGTTTGTTTATTATTCTCTGTGTTGCAAGTTGTCTTGATATATTCTTCAATTTTATATTCAGGGTTTTTTTGGATTGTGTCTCTAGAGTTGTGTAATTTTTCTATCTTTTTCAATGATTATAATTAACTGAGATTCTGCACATATTTATGATATTGTAATTCCTGAAGAGTCTCGGGAACTACAGGTGTTTGGGGTTTTTTTTGCTAAATTTGCATGAGGCAGATAATTCTATGTCATTGGAATTGTAGGTTTTGGTTATAAAAAAATCCAGAAGGTTTTTATTTATCACTTTATAAATTCATTTTCAGAAATTATGTCTGCTGGTTTTATTAATGTAATTTGTATGTAAGTGGAGATTGGAGATTTTCTTTGCCTTCAGCTATGCACTGTGCACCTCAGATTTTGGCTTACTTTTAGATCAGTAAGATCATAGCATATAAGCAAACAAGGGAATCACAATGGACATACCAAAAATGTACATTAATTTTAGAGTTATATTGATTTCATAGATAACATATACTAAATGAAATCAGTCTTTATGGTTTAATCACTCGTAAATGAACAGATATTGTATATAACCTGCAGTCCAAACAGGCAGTGTTAGTGACCAATTTTTTGTGGTTTTTTTTTTTAATTAATTAATTTTAAAATTTCTAAAATTGTTGTTTAAAAAGCCCTTAACATGATGCAAATATTAGAACATAACTGTGAAATTACCCCATCTTTACTGAAGCACAAATCATAAATGCATCTGTGTTGATAAAAGACTGCTTTGCTTGTATGCATGTACTCTTCAACTTTGTCTAGATGGCACTCAAGGAGAAGGGACTTCAGTTGTACAGTACTTGTTATACTATGATAAGAGTAAAACCAGATAAAATATTTCTAGTATGATTCTTGAATTTGGCAGCATGACTGTTGTTAACATTTCTGTAGGATGTACAGTTGAATCTTAGATTATTAAGTAGAAAATATTCAGCCCTGCTCTTTGCTCAACAGCTTAACCTTTCTACTGTAAATTAATACAATATTTTGAATTCACTTTAATTACACTTGGAGGCCTTCCTGTACTCTTTCATGAAAACATATCAGGAAGAAGCTAGCTTGTCAGCATGAGCATATGGTTATCTAAATTTAGCCTATTTTATTGAAAAGGTGTCAAATTCAATACATTGAAACTGTCACATCACTGGAATAGCTGTTTACACTTTGCAGTATTAGAGGGTTTATAGCAATACACTGTGCCAAAGAGCTATGCAGCACTGGATATTTGATTCCTCTCAGTAGTGAAAAGTCTATGAGTTCATTCCCCATTTGTTCCAATGACCTTATGCTTTGAATAAAAGAGAAAAAAGGAATCATGTCAATAGCATGGTCAGGAAGTCTGGCTATGCTAAGGTCCCTGAACGTACTGTCTTCATAACAAATGAGTGAGCTTCTAAGCCAAAAATATTAAATTGGAACTGTGTTTAGACTGCCAGTCCTAGTCAAACAGGACTGCTGCTCAGAAATTTCCCTTGCTACTCTACTGTAACACTAAGACTGATACTGTAGGGCTGTCACAGCTACTTTAAGGTTGCAGCACTCCTGTGTGCAAATTTGTAAGAGTGACCACTGGTCAAGTCCCTGTGTTGAAGATGCTGGATGTCTTGCATACCTGTTAAAAAGAGCTAAACCCTCTCATTTTTATTTGTTTTTTTATTTGCCAGCATCATTCCATGCAACTGCCTACCACGAGGTAAAACTCTCATTCAAGCCACCATGTTTTCTCAAAGTTTATCCTAGGACAGTGGATCATACTCTGACAGGAAATAAAAAGCCACAAAAATGGCTCCAGTCTGCTCAGCAACATAAGCAAAAACAAGGGAGAGAGAGAGAACAGGAAGAGCTGGCTTTGCCAGTTTACTACTGCTAAGGAGAAGTGGGGAAGGAAAGCTGTGATTACTGATTGTCCTTGTTTTCACCTCTATCCTCACTTCTCTGTAAAAGCTGTCACCTCATATATGCAGCCAATTCCCTGGACCTAGCAGCTGCAGCCAGCTCTGTGGTTGTACCTGTTCTGTCCTGCCTTCTGGTGCTTTTGTAGGGACTGTAATGTGCCCAACAACTGACAAAATCCTCCAAGCAGTAGCTCTTCTTTGTCCAGGAATGGTTTCACTATTCTTCAGCAAGACATCAAGCATTTTTCTTGTGCAAGACAGCTGCCTGTAATATCATGCCCAAGGCAACTCTTGATAATTCATGTATTCAATCCATAGTACAAAAAAAGGGTTTAACAAACATGAGAGTTTTTAAATGAAATTAAAGCTGCAATTTCTAAGTTGCTGAGAGATATAAACAACAAAATCCTTCATGTTGGATCATTCATCCAGAAATGCTGACTCATTATAAAATGAATACATATTTCAAACTGAATTCTACCTAAGAAAACATGAGAGTACTTCTGTCAGTGCCAACTATAAATCCTTACACTTATATGAAGAAGAAAATATTGTCACATGCAAATTAGAGTGAAAAGAAATTAAAACTAAGGGCAACATTTTCTAAAAGCTCCCCTGTATTTTAAAATAAAACACTACATTAAAAAAATTGCTTTATTTATTTCTGATAATATGCAATGGTCCTCTCACTATTTTTTTAATACATTTTATAACACCTTCTCCTAGCACTTAGCATATTCAGAGCTCCCATGTAGATGAACATACTTGAATACATAGATATCCTCAAGTCAAAAAAGATAAAATTCAAAAAATCTTCCAAAGAAGAAATATATTGTTGACTATGCTCTCTAGAATTACTTTGAGCTCTTTCCTAAAACAGAATGTGTCAAGAAAAAAATCAAATTTAAAGTTTTTAAAGAATTTGAAGAGTGAGTTAAGATATTCACTTAAAAAATATTTAACACAGTGTTAGGTGAATATATATTTTGTTGGATCTGACAGCCCTGAGAGGAGCAAAGCTCCATGCCCCAAGTTCAGCTGAGTACGTATACCTACTGGGCACATGCACGTGGTGCACACACATGTACATCAAATACAGACATGTCTGGTCACACAGATCAGAAACACAGGGCACTAACATCCTGCTTCCCTCTCCAGTTCTGCAGGAGGAGGGTGCACTAGTGGAAAATATATANACACTTGGTCTGGCCAGCAACTGCCCCTGATTCCAGATCTCCCCAGTTGCTGTCACCTGGACACATGAGCTGTCCCCTGAGGCTGCAGTCCCACTACAGTTGCTGGTAGAGATCCAGCACTCACACAGATAATATGCATATATATACATGTCCAAAGCTGTTTGGGACTCCCTTGGTGCCCAGCAGTCAACCCTGCTATGGTCTTGTCCTTAGAGATACACTTACTGGCAGGTCTCACCTCTAGAGACACCCAGACCTCACAGTGTCTCCAGCAGAAGGCTAGAACTCCCTGACCCTTTTGGAAGGCAGCTCCTGGTGTGATCTCAGATAAATCTACATGATATCCTGGAGCTCCTCAGCCACTTTACCCACTCCTCACCTCATCTGATTCCCTTGATCTTCAGTCAGACAGTCACTCAAACACCCTCCACTTGCTGACACCTGGGCTTCTGAGCCCTGGTCCTAGTACTATAGTTGTCACTGGCTTTCTCTCGTGTCTCTCCAGTTACTGCCACTCAGTCATATGGGTCTCCCAACCTGTGGTCTGACTCCAGCTGCAGGCACCCACAGCTCTGTACACTCAGTAAAGTTCCTCACCCAGGAAAGAGTGAGAAAGAAATTTAAAGAGAAGCTAGGACTATTTGAGCTAGTAAGGTGTAAGGTATGGTCAGACAAGCATATGAGCCAGAAAACCACACACAACTGGTCACTTTGTTTCCTCTTATCCCTATGCTTGTTCCTCCCTAATTTATATAGATCCCTCCTTTTCCCCACCTTTAGTTTGTCCCCTGAACATCCCAGAATAAATCTTGAAGTGCACTTCCCTTGTATCCCACAATATGTCTCATATCCCTATGCAGCCACCCTCCACCAAATTGGGGAAAAATCATCAAAGGGGCTCAAGGCTTAGCTTGTGGTAGCAACTGGGCAGGGTATTATTTAGACAACCCCCACTCCCCCCAGCTGTCTCTCTGTCCTCTTTTGTGAGTGTATAGATCAGCTTTGACCACATAAAAATATTTGATGTGGCTTTTAGATAATTTGCTATAATTCTATCCGAGCTTACAGCAGAAATGCCCCAGCTGTATCTATGTGAGATCCTGCAGCTTACTTTAAAGTTCTGCAGAAGTTTTAACTAATATGATAAGCTTTGTAAAGAAGCAGCTGAGCTGTGCAAATAGGGCAGGTTTTTTTTTTTTTTAATTGAAAGAGTAGTCAATCACTTTTTGTCATTTCTTTCCTCAGCTAAGTGATAGTATTTCACATTAACTTAAGTGAATGTTGGCTTCACATTTGTTAAGGAATACAGTCCTGAGAAATCTCCTGAAGAGAACAGGCTGAGAGAGTTCTCCTGAGGAGAACTGGCTGGGGCCAGTGACTTCTTAAACCATCTCAGCTGGTTCTATTGCAATACCTGTCAGCACCCTTATATCCAATTCTCAGAAGATGCTACGATTTGAGACCCAGAACTCAGCTAGAACTATGCTGGTTTACATGTCTGGAGGGTCTGACTACTATCAAAAACCCTAGAGAGAAGAAACATTCAGAAGTTGAGTTCATTAACTGTCTCTCATCCTTTAAATACAATCCAGGGATGCTTGTAAGACAGTAAAGTGTTATTTATCACCTTTCCTGAACAAAATGAAGTGAATCTGATTATGCAAAAATCTTGAAAGTGAAAGAAGTGTGGATTCCAAAAATATTCTCTGTGCAGCAACACTTGATGAGATCTTGATATCAGGAGGAAATGTGAGACATGTATCTAGTTGCAGCCTTCTGGCTCCTACAAATTATTTGGGTTGATTACCACTTACCAACTTTGCAACTCCACCTTTTCTAACCACCAGATTTCATTTTAGTGAGGAATGTATTGTAATCTTCAATTTTCTGTCTTTATTTCCACAAAAAAATTATATATGTGCACATGAACTTTTACTGATTTCTTGTGAAAACTACAATCAGCTTTAAAATAAGTGGAAAAGTCATTTTTCAAAGTGACTTTTAATTTGGCTAAATACAGAGTCTTTCCTTTAAAGATTTTACTGTTTGTTTGGTATGCAAATACCAGGTACTTTTTGCAAATCTCTTTGAAAAAAAAAATCAGACTTCTTTCACTAGTAAAAAAGCCCTCTTTGGCCTAAGTAATTCAATCAACCAGTTTGTTAATTCATTAATTTGCCTTCGAAAATGAAAACATTGTACCTGGTCTATTCTTACGTATTCTCCCACTTAATTGAAAGAGACTATTTAATGTTGCCTTGGTGCAAAGTTAATTTCAATGACCAACTTTGCTGCTATGGCTTGAGACTTATCAAAGAGTGTAAAAAAATTATCCATTTTTGTCAGTTTCTTGATTTAGTCAATATCACACACAAACACAGCTATATGATTACTGCTAATCTATGATTGTTTCAATTCTATACCTGTGAAGTAAATGTTTCTGTCTTGTCTGTGTGACACAAGTGTGTAAATACATAGCAGACTGTTGTCCTGAGTGAATATCTTCTAGTACTATTGGCTAACTGTGACAATTCTACTTAGTTTGTGTAATCACCCATATCTGTTTACAACATTACTTTTACCTCTATTGTGGTCTCTCAACCAATTCATGCTATTTAATACTGCTGCTCCAGTCACGCTCTTTAAACTGTCAGATTTCTATATATTTTTTTGAAAACTAACTGTGTCTTCTTGTGAGAGTAACATGAATGGTATTAAAACATTACAGGTCTTCCAAATAAGGTGGTCTTGCCTATAAAATAACCATGGGGTGCTATGAAGCTAGAATTTGGTGAAAGCTCCAAAGATTAGCAGCTCTTTAACATGAACCTCTATGGTCAGACCAGGAAAAATATACCATGGAAATCTTTACCAAGAAACTTCTATGAATGTTCTTTGTAACACGTTTGACAAAAAATTCTAGCCTGCTTATATAAATGCCTCTTTTATTCTATCATTAATTGCTGTAAAAGCAAGCAGAAAGCAGTGAATGGAAGAATGGACAGAGCAGGCTATTAAGCAACAGTTCTACCAATACTTTGTTCTGTGGAACTTTTATTTATATCAAAATTATTTTTATTCTGTGGAACTCATTTCTTTATTGAAACTATTTCAAGTACTAGGTAAAAGTTTCATTTGTTTGAATTTTGACTAGTGTCAAAGAAGAAAAGTTGTTAGACCTATATTGCAGGAAAAATTGTGAAGCATATGAGGCATATCCTTAACACTAATGTGAAGCTAATTCTGATTTGTCAATCAAATTATATGACAATAAAAATAGAAGAATAGAAGACAAGATACGTTTCATATTAAATGTACTTATCATTCATAAGTGATTATTCTGTGAAAATTTACACTTATGTGAACCTATTGACTTCCTGCTGGTTATGTATGTGCATCTTAGAGTAGCATTTAGTCCAGTGATTTCATCTGCTGTTATTTAAAGTAATCAAATTATTTTGATAGGAAAAATCCACATAGAGAAAAATGCATATATCTGTATGAATTAATTTAAATATTACAGGATGGGATTTAAGGATTAAATATCCCATGATCTCTGGTGGGAAAACAGGTACCAGATGGTATGCATAGCAAAATATGTTTGCTCTATATCTGTGGGTTTTGAAGTAAAATACAACCTTCCTAACATCTGGCATACCACCTCAGGACATCTGAAAGTGCACAAAGTGGACAGATATTATCAGATAGCAGACGACTATGTTGAGTAGTTCTAATCTGAATTTTATATAGACAGTGGAAGGAAATAGCCAGGAACATAAAAAACATACAGAAAAATACCACTTCCATGCAACATTTTGTATCTAATTTGTAGATTGCTGGCTGTGCAATACCAACTTTCTTAGAATAGCTACAAATGTCATATATAATTTATTCTGTAGTTTCCATTGCTAGACAGAAAAAAGTACACTGAGAGTTGTCCAAAGATGTCTTGACATGCTGGCTTATTTATAAGTAATAATTACTTTTTTACAATCTCCTAAGGGAGTTGTCAGAGAAGAACTTCTGCAACCTACATTATCTTTTCTTTTTCAGTAGGGTTGACATATCCAAAATTATTGTTCTAACCCATATATAAGTCTATATGCATCAGTATCTTAATAGGGTTATCTTATGGAATGATATGTATACATAAAGTCCTATTTGCATTACTGGGGAGGTCGTGTTTATAGTGCATAATACATTAGTAGGGAATACTATAGTGACTATAAGCCTGACTTTCTCTTTGGGCTGCTAAGGGTTTTTAAAATGGATAGCCTTCCTCTTAAACTTCAAACTAGCTCAATTATCTCCTCAGAGTACTTCTAACTGCTGTGAATATTTTTTTTTTCAAACTGGTCAGTACCACAGTATATTGAGTGCCAGTTTTAAAGTTCCTAAATATCCAAGTTCTATGGCACAAAGAATAACGTGGTTATAAACATGTACCCATATGAGGTGACTTTTTTCATATTTAGTAGCTGCCTGAAATATGCATTTTCTTTTAAATTGTGTAAAGCATTTCTTCTGAATAAAGAGTGCAGGAAAAAACCCACGAACCCTGTCTTCTACTGTGCCTGAGCTGGTGTATCGGATTGCCTGGTTGAAAAATCTGTTGCCAGAAGTGTGAGAAAAGTAAGCAGGCTGATATCCACACTGGATTGACTTAAGATCCCCATTTCAAATGAAAAGACAAGGATTCTGAAGACTTCAGGGACAGAAGGCAGTAGTAGTTCTGATGCCACTCAGAACAGCCTGGAAGAACTGGTGGAACTTCTTCCTACAACTGATGTACCCTACATGTACTGTAACCACCATTCAGATGGCACATGCCGTGGTAACAGGTTGTAGTTTACATAATCACAGCAGAAACCGACAGAGATATATGGCCAGGATAGCTACTCCCTTTATCTTATAAAAGTATCTTGGGTATTCTAATGAGAACTGTCTGAGGTCATGTCATGTGTTTAGGCATTGAAAATAATGAGGAAAAGTTCTGAAGGAAAGTTACCAGACTATGTATATCTCAAGTTGATCAAATACTTAAATGAATATGAATAGTTTCCTAAAACAGTATGGTTAAATGTTGCCTGAGACTTTGGATGTTTATTTAGACAGTTTCATTAAGCTTAATGGAAACTAAAGGCATTTCATTTTTCAATTTTGTAAAATGGATTTTTTTTTTCTGGGAACATTATGATATGTGCAGGAATAACAGCTTTACAAGAACATTTTCCCTATATTCAATATGAAAATCAAAAGCCTGAAAAAAAAATCTCGGCTTTAGATATGCATTTCTCTGAACCCAAAATATTACTCATACTAGTCAATTTTTTCTTCACTGTCATCAGTGTCTGAAATTATATTTGAGGAGAAGCAAAACGATGTTGCAGAAGGTTTTTCTATCTTCCTTTTATTCTCAGGGACTGACACTTCTCAAGCAGTTCTGTTGACAGCACCTGTTCCAGATATTATAATGATATCTGTGTTTCTAGGAATGACCATCTAACATGTGCAATAAATAAATGATATGCCATTTGCAAATGAGTCACAATAGTTTGGTTCAGTACAGAAGCTTATGAATACAGGAATAAATGTTGTGCTTAGAAACACTGTCCTGATTCAGACTCTGAATCAGTAGTCTTTCTTTTGCCTTTATATCAATAGGTAAAATTAGATATCAGAAATTCACTATGGAAACACATAGCATTCAGTATGCAAGCACATTCTCTCAAATCCAGTAGGCAAAATAGTCTGCAGCAGCTATGATATTTTAATGGTTAAAATCAAGGCTGCTCAATCTGAAGTCTGGTTCTGTTGAATGCAGTTATTTAAATTCCAGTCTCATTTCAGTTTAATGTAAAGGCAGAGGGAGTGACATGAGCATTTTCTGTCCTTCACCACAGCTGGGAAAATAGGCATTGTCAACTGCAGCACACTATCAGTCTGGAAACTTTCCATTCTGCTGAGAAAAAGTTTATGGCTGGTCTAACCTTGCTGTTTCGTGAGGCAGGTGGACTTGGAGCCAGAATGCTGGCTTGCTGAATCATATACCTTACTTCTCTGTGAGCCATTTTAAAGGCATTGTTTTAAAACATTGTTTATTCAAGCAAATTAAGTAAATAATTAACAAAAAAAGGAATGTGTGTACGAGGGCATGGACAGGTCAGTAGACTGAGTTATTTTGTGTTCTTGACAGGCAGTAAAAGCCCAGTGGGACACAAAGAGGCAGTCTAACTATTACTCTGTGTTTCTCTTTGGAGCCTCCTATCTTCTTCTGTCTCAGGAAGACATTGCTGCTTGTCTACCCAGGCAAGCCGTTTTTTCAAGATAACCTAAATTAGACTGTCAGAAGCAACATTCTGACCCTGGCCAGAGTGCTAGTGTCTTGCATCTTTCAAATGCACTTCTGTTTCAGCTCCAGTTTGAGGATTATGAGAGGTACTAAGCTCATCAAACATTGCAAGTTGTCCTGTTTCCTTTGAACTGTGGAGATTTCCATTCTTTCTTTCCATAATATTTTAGAGAAAGGAAAGGATAAAAGATATATATATTTCACATATTTGTGGTGTTAAATATGATGTAATATTTCTGTTTCTATACTTAACATTGAGAAATAACATGAGAGACTAAACGGAATACAGTCAATTAATCAGAAAGCAAAGGGGCAAGGAATACATAAAATCCAGGCTCAGCATAATGGAGAGACAAAAAGAGGATGGTATAAGCTTCTTAAAATCCCTGGATTACACTTTTTTTTTTTTCTCATTTAAAAAATGCTGATTCACAAAAACAAGAGCATATTAAATCTCTTCTATAGTTTAAAATTATCTTATGTGCTATTTGAAAAATTCATCTAACTCTTCCAACCTCTCTATAAACCATCCTGACTGAAACAGATGGATATGTAATACGAATAATGAGCTGGATCCTCTCCCTGTAGCAGTCAATTATATAGGGTTTGTGGGTTTTTTGGTTTTTTTTTTTTCAGTATAGTATTCAAGAGACTAAGATCTTTCTCTAAATATAGATCACCTGACATGACCTTGCTTATGCAGTGTCAGAGCCAAAATGGAACAGTAGGATATGTGTCTTGCTGCATTTTTTAAAGAACAAACTGGTGGTTTAAGAACTATTGTCTCTGTCAACGTTTGCACTTAGTTGTTCCCAGTACTCATCACTGATCATTTAATGTGATAATTTCTCTAGGTAAACTACCCAGAAACCTCTGGTGTCTGAACAAGATTATGCAAAGAATCCTAGTAGCATTGCATTTTGCTGAGAAAATAATGACAGTGAGGGAATGTAAGCTCATTTCATTAGCAAAAATTACAGTCTTTAGATGGTGAGAACTCATAGCAGAGATATAATTTGCATCTAGCACTGAATATGAACTAATCCAAAGACCAGTCAAGTGGTGTATGTTCAGTGTTCATCAAAGGTATTACACAGGAATTTCTCTTCCTCTGTGCTTGTCAACACGAACTCTGGAGCAAGTAATAGTGTAAGAACGTTTACTTGTAAAAGCATTTGATTGACTGCTGTGGAAATTTCCCTCAGTCCATAATGAGGTGTCAATGACAAACCTCTAGTGAACTGTATCATAGGATTTGAATAGCTCATTAACAAGTGAAGCAAGCTTGGTAAGATTGGGTAGAGGCCTCAGTGCTGCTCATGTACATTAGACTCATGGGGAATCATCAGGAAAAAAGATATGTTTCTTGCCTTTGGCTTGCAAAGCTCTGTTGAGGGTGCAATTTCTTTAACTTATAGGGTAAAACCTATAAAAATCTCTTAAGACTGTATGGTGGGCTGCATCTACTCATGAAAAGCTTGGCTACCGTTCAAAAGAAAATGTCTTGTCAGAGCAGTTGGAATTGTGAGGAGCACAGTAATTTCTGTTCTATTTTATATGACCTGTTGGTATGGGAGTATACATGTGTGTGGCTACAGTCAAAATTATGTGAACTGAAGGATGAAAGGGAGCTGAACCCTATATCTGCAGTTAAAAACAACCTTAGAGTGCTCCTTTTGCAAGTAACTGGGATATAATATGCTAGAATTCATAATCTGATGAGTTCAAGTCTTTTACTTTCTTCATAAAGAGACATAGAAGGTCTTGAGAATTCCCAGGTTACATGATATCCATGAGATTACTGGTTTGCACAACTTACAATTTTGAAATAGTTTACTCTGTATGAAGTATTCAAATACATTTACTAAACAACAATACTGTTGTGCTCTGATTTATCACATAAATATAATTAAAAGTTGTGTTACTACACTTCGAAAATACTCTTTTTTTATGTGCATAGTGTTGTGGTTTGGTCCAGCTAGCAATGAAGCACCACGACAGTTTCTCGCTTGGTGCCCCCCCATTCACCCCCACTCTCGTTGGGATAGCAGAGGCCCCAGCAAAATAGGAGTAAAAGGATATGAAAAAAGATTGAGACAAGGGCAGGGAGGGCTCACTGCCAATTACAGTTCTGAGCAAAACAAACTCCACTACTTGACTTAAAGAGGAAAGTAGGAAAGTTTATTCTACTACCTACAAGAAACAGAATGGAATTAAAGCAAAAAGGGAGTAGGATGATGAAAAAAATATTACAACCAGTACTTTAAGATCTCCCTCCCTTATTCCTCCGTTCTTCCTGGGCCCAGCTCACTGCTCCCGATATCTCTACCTCCTCCCCCCTTCAACAGGGGAATATGGTCATTGTCTCACAGATCGGCTCTGCTACTTCTCAGATGATGACTTCTTGCATTCTTCTCCTGCTCTGATACAGGGTCCCTGCCATGGGAAACAGTCCTTGCTGAACTTCTCTGGTGTTAGTTCTTCCCAGCAGCTATGACTCCTGCTGATACAGGGTCCCTCATATGGGAAGCAGTCCTTAATGAATATCTCTGAGTTGGATTCTTTGCCACGGTTGCATCTTCTGCAGATACAGGGCCCCTCCTATGGGTCATGGCCATTCTGGGCATAAGTTTATTGAGCTGCTTTGCTGTTGCTTCTTCACCACAGTTACAGCTCCTGTGAATATGAGGTCCCTTCCAAGGTACATGGACTGCTCTGGCCATAGTTTTAATGAAGAAAATCACTGCCCCTTGCTCGGGGTCTGTAATGAAGTGATTGGGTCCCTCTCATGGGACATGGCCTCCTCCGGCCATAGTTACTGTCCCTGGCTCAGGATTCTTAGCAAAATGAATCTCAGCCCCTGATTCAGGGTTTCTTGTAAAATGAATCTCTGCCCCTGATACAATTGTCATTATCAAAACAAGTCTCTGCTGCTAATGCGAAGTCTTTAGCAAAATGCAAACAAATCTCAGCTTCACCAATCCTCTCCGTAGAATGCAGGGGAGTCTCTGCTCCAGCACACCTCCTCCTCTCTTTCCTCACAGTCTCTGGAGTCTGCATGGTTATTTCTCTCACTCTTCCCACTCCTTGCACCACCACCAGCCAGAAAAGAAGGGACAGAAGAAGGAAGAAACAGGAAGAAGCTTCCTTTTCCAGTTTCTTCTTAAAAAGTGCTTGTGGAGGCATCCAATAGACTCAGCCCCAGAAGTGGGTCTGGCTCAGAGCTGGGAAGTGGTTTGAGAAACTTCTTACAGGAGCCATCTTTACAGCCGCTTCCCCCTTACCAGAAAAGGCTGTCATGTCAAACCATGATACATGGGTATGCAAAACAATATTTACAAGCACTGCATTTACAAAAGCACTGCAAACAATTTGCAAAATATTCTTACTCCTCTTTATTTTGTAATGAGAGGCATCACTTTAATTTTTGGCTTACTGGAAAACCATTACTTTGCCTTTTTCTTGTTTTCTTAATATTTCTCCCTCTTTCAGGGCATTTAGGACTTCTAGAGTACTTCAAATTTTCCAATGCATTTCAAGTTCTTTCTCATTTCTGGGAGTGAGATATCTCAGTCGTTCATCATGAAACAGAAAAGCAGTCAATACTTATCCATGGAAAAAGTGGATTACGAAAATAGAATATTCCTTCATCATCAAGGTTTCTATCCCTTCTTGCTTCCTGTGTCTGGTGAAGTGTAAATTCATATCCTAGAAGTATACTTCTAGAAGTATAGAGGTTATCCATTGTGAGTGATAAATTCGACCTCCACAAAGAAAAGTCATTTGGAGGAGATCCCTTCATTTCTCCCTACTCCATAGTCTCTGCTCTGGATATGGACAAGAAATTTAATGTAGGAGTAAACATGAGACTTGGGTTGTGTGTATGTGACTTTAAGTGGTAGACACAAAAAGATCATAATATGGAACATTTAACTAGGAAGATAAAAACTCTTGCTCTTGTTGCACCTCTGACAGTTTTCTGACAGCTTTGTTTTGGTTCTGACAACCTATTTACTTTTCCTAGAGAAGGGAGATATATACTAACAACATGAACCTTCTATGATCTCTACTAGAAAGTTATGTCATATGTACATGAAATAGAGCCTGAGTCATTATGTATTATAAATGGCCATTTATAAGAAATTGTTTGGCTAGCAAGACTTTAACCTTGTTCACTGACCATAAGACTGAAGTTAATTAAATGTGTCAAAAATTAGTCTTTTTAAAATATATTTACCAACACCTTTCTTGAAAACAAAACAGTGTTGTACATTTGCTCACCATTTCATCACCTGTTGAGCCTGTTTCAGTTGTATACAATATCTGTGCTAAGAGTCTGGATTTTTCATATGCTGATGGTGACACTGTCAGTTTTCTTTTAGTTTGGATGTGGTGCAGCTGCTCCCACAGTCAATGACATGAAACTTGATGATGTACCACTCTCCTTTTGCAGTTGTACCACATAAATAGAACAACACAGAGGGATGTTCGCTGCCTTATTATGCATTTTCTTGCCTAACAATAGATTTTTCGTCAGCAGTAGATAAAGCAAGAGTTTCATTGTCATAATTTGTCATAACATTGTCATTGCCTTTGTGGCCAAGAAGGCCAACGGCATTCTGGGATGCCTCAAGAAGAGGGTGTCCAGCAGGTCGAGGGAGGTTCTCCTTCCTCTCTCCTCTGCCCTGGTGAGGCCTTGTCTGGAGTCCCGTGTCCAGTTCTGGGCTTCCCAGCCCCAGGGAAAAGAGGCTGTGGGAACTGGGGCTGTTTAGTCTAGAGAAGAGGAGACTGCGGGGAGATCTCATTAATATTTACCAGTATATAAATGGCAGATGTCAGGAAGTTGAGGCATCCCTCTTTTCTATTGTACCTAGCAATAAAACAAAGGGTAATGGGAAGAAGCGCAAAAAGTTCCATTTAAACATAAGAAAAAACGATTTTACAGTGAGAGTGAGGGAGCCGTGGCACAGGCTACTCAGGGAGGTTGTGGAGTCTCTTTCTCTGGAGATCTTCAAAATCTGCCTGGATGCTTAACTGTGTGACCTGATCTAGTTGGACCTGCTTTGGCAGGGGGGTTGGACTAGATGATCTCTAAAGGTCCCTTCCAAACCTTACCATTCTATGGTTCTATGAACTGCTCATGCTCATTTATGTAAAGTGGTATAACCGAGATCTGCTGGGGATTATCTGAATGCTATCTAAATCACAGTTCTTTTACGTTCTCCATTACGCTGAACTGTAATGTATAGATACCTGTCTTCATAGTCTAGGATGTAAGGTTGTAATGGTCAAACTGACGTTGCCAGAAAAATGGCCAGTGTAAGAAGACATAATTAAATACATGTAGAAAATAGATGTTTTAGGCCTTTCTTCTCATATTAGCCTATGCTTTTGAAAACTAGAAATAAAAATTCTTCATTAATATGCTTTTTTTGCTTATGGGTAGACTTATGGGACTGTCAGAAGAAAAAATATTGAATGCATCTCAATTCCATCATTGCCCTTATCTGTGAAAAGAGACAAGTCATTTTTTTAAAAGCTTAGGGCCTTGTCAAGGTAAAAGGAAACTGAGTTCAGTGAGGTCAGTCATAAAACTTAGGTTATTGTTTTCTGCTTATTCTTCATTGTTCTGTACCTGCATGTTTTTTTCTGGAATTTGGATTGCTGCTTTACAGCCACCATAACCTTGATTGAACCCTTCTGTTCACAGAACTTGAATTTCCTTTTCAAAGACATTCTGCCCTCCATCTGGTTTTACACCTGCAACTGTCTCTCAAACATTCCTTAAGAAACTGCTGGTTTTGTTTTTTCTGTATTCTTTTTCTCCATTATAGGTAAGAACTCTAAGTATACAGGAGAGTATGCTCTCAACATCTCTTTGCCTATCATGTTATTGTTTTACTTTCACTTCTAAGTTACAACAGCTGGATTCTACATGTACAAAGGACTATTACAAATATCTGAAAATGTTCTGTTTTTTTTTTTTTTTAGAGATTTTTCCATGTCTGGAATATGTGATTCTTAGACCAGAGTTTATATTTAAATAAAGTACTTTTGAATAGTAATAATAAAAATATTCTCTAAAAATAAATTTTGCCAAGTCATGAGAGGTATTGGAAATGTAAAAGCTCCCCCAATTTAGTCAACAAGAACTTAAAGATCATAAGAGCAATAATAAAGGAAACATAATAAAAGGAAAACTTTAAAAATATTTTTCTTTAAATTTAATTTATGTTTTATTAATATTGACAACATATCAAAGAGCATTAAATGAAAAAGCAATAAATTTAAACTAATCTCATGAAACAATTGTTTGTACATTTCTCCATGAAACTGTAGACTTTTTGCCTAAGATACATTTTTATACTTGAAGTGAAAAAACCCTAATTTTCCAGATCTGTGGAAGCAAATCTGTTTGAAACTTTGAATACAACAATCTTGGTCTAACCTCTGGTTCAGGACATCTTAAAACTGCAGACTGCTGGAAGCTGAGATGAGACACTGAGGGAGTGTGGCTGTTGTATTCATGCCCTGTGAAAACCATGTATTCAGAGCAACAAAATTTTATATGGTGCAGTACAATTGCATTTATTCTATTAACAATTATCCTTCATATATATGTTTATGTATATATGTAAAACCTAGTTATGATAAAATATTTTGTGAGGTAAAGCAATATCAGCAATAACTTCCCACAATCTATGCTCCCTCCATTCTTGTCATGGTTTTTGCCCGAAACTCAGTATCATATGTTATAAGCTATGTAAAACATGACAAGATTGAAACTTCCCTCTCTAAGTGTCTCCATCTCCTTGGCACAAAAGTCATCTTCATGTCACAGTAATTTGAAATCTTCTAGACTATTCTTTATGCTTCCCTGCTGTTTTAACTTCTTCCTTCAGTTTCTCTGTCTTCTCATTCTTCAGTGTCTTATACTTTGCTGGCTTCAGTCTTTCTTTCATCAGTAGGCGTTTGGATTCCATCTCTTTCAACACTTGTTTCCACAACTGTCTTCACTCCATATGGTGATTTGCTCCTAGAATTACTTTTGAGCTTGCCAACATTCTTCAGTTACTTGCCTCTGCCAAATCACTGCTGACTTATCTTTGACCAATTTTTAAACTAAATTTCTGCTATCTTTTGAGGAAAGAGAAAGTAAGTTAAATGGAGCTGGTACAAGGTATGTATCTCAACTTGACGCAGTATAACCTACACTTTAGGTTCAGTGCACAACCTTTGCTGCTTCTGGACCACAACTCTTTCACTAGAGCATGACACAACTTTAACATCAGAAGTGGAGTTCCTGCTGGCTGCAAGAAGAATGATGCATGTCAAGCTGTATCAGACAAGCAACATGTGTCATTTCCTTGAAAAGTGGTATGGATTATGCTAAGCCCTACTATGGATGCCTATGCTCTTGTTAAAAAAATCAGAAACAGCTAGGTCACTCACTTCTTTGGTGTAAGGTAAGCCTTCAGTTCTACTGGTGACCTGAGGCAGTCAATTGTCTGTCTACTGACCTACCTATTCCTCACCTAACCATTTTTAAACCCTGAATGATTTAATAAGTTGGAAAGATACATAAATCTCAAAGAGAATTAAGCTGCTAGAAGTTTTGAGAAAATGAACAAAGGAGAAGACCAAGAACTCTTACTGAAGAGGAGCTCAGCTGCCATTCTATCTATTTAACTCTTTGGCAAATCAGTGGAAATGTAGCTGCAACCATAGCTCACGCATCTTCTCTCCTAGCAGACGTTTCAAAGCACAACAGAAAGAGCTGTATTTATTATAACAAGGTCAGTTTAAGGGACAGAGATTGGGACAAAGGTTATAAATCTACTGGAAACCATGCTTTTGCAGTTCTGCTGCTCCTGGGACAAATAGTCTTTCTGCTCCTTACGTTCCAGATAATTTGTGTGACTTGCTTCTATCACAGATTCTTTTTCAATTTTAGGTGTCAAGTTATTAGGTGCCAATATCTATTTAACCCATCAGAGTTTTAATGCAGACATTTTCATTCTCACTGATAGCTCTAATATATCTGCAGCTACAAATAGAGAAAACATTCTTATGATACCATGGCATAATAATCAGTGCGATCCCAGATTGCATGCAGCTGCTGTCATGATTCTTAGCTGTAAACAAATGCCACTATTTCTTGAGGACAAAATGGTACCTTAAGTTACTTTTATTTATTGCTTTAAAGTAAATCTTTAAAAGTCATCACGAACTTTTGCAGTATAAAGTGTACATACTGTAGATAATGTTATAAATAAATGAAAATGTGATTAGCTGCAATAAAGGAGTTAAATCCTGTTTACAAAAGAGCAGAAAAAAAATCAAATTATTTTAGATTAATTCAGTAGGAAAGTTCCTCGAACTACAGACATATGCAGAGAGGAGAGAAATGCCAAAAGGATTAATGGAACAAATATTACAGAATATATAAAAGAATAGTTGCAATGTTCTAGTAACATTTATTATTAGTAATTACTGATAGTTTCAAAAACATAGCATCAAGGAGTCCTTGCCAGGAGTGAGACCTAAGGTTTTACATCATGTTGAATCATAAGGAATTAAGCCTGTCTCTGCCTCAAACCCTTTCAGTGATTTCAGCTGAAGGTGAAAATACAACAGGGATACTGAAGGCTTGCTAGGGAAAAAGCCCAGCAAAACTCAGGACTGAGCAAACAATGCTCAGGGAGAATCCATGCAGGCAAATGCTCAAGTGCTTGTTCATTCTGCAGTGCTGCCTCTTGCGGCCACCACTGCTGGCAACTGTGAAACTACAGAACTGGGCTGCCTTCATCTGGTTTAATATTTTAAGTCATCTGTGTATTAATTTTATGATGGAGGACAAAGATAATTGCGGGGGGCAACAGCAATTTTGAGAGCATGCAAAGTTGCTTGTTTACTGTTTCTTCACTACACGGAGAAGAAATCATAGTCATTCCCTTTGGCTTAGAACAAGGGAATGTTTTCAGAACAAAATGACTATTGAATGCACAACTATTTTTAAGTGATGTCTTCCTTCAGCTATAGAAAGGATTATTTCAGTCTTAGGATACGTATTTTAAAAATAGTTTTAAGTGAGTTCAGAAGCTTTTAAAGAGGCAACAAACTCACACCTTCTTCAAGATCAGGTTAAAGACTTGGATATCTGACTAAAAAGCAAAGGACAGTTTTGAATTATGACAGTTGTAACTGGTACATTTTTTAGTTTGATTTAAATGTATTTCAGTAGGTAAAATATCACTACAGAAAAAAGCTAGGCCATGAAAATTCCACTTTCAGATACTATGTTCTGTACCAGCTGTAATTAGCAACCTTATTTTCAGAAATACAGAACCATAAAATCCTGGACAATTTTAGCTGTCAGACTGCTAGGAGTCACAGTTACAGAGGAAGCATGTTGTGGTCACTAGCATTCATTGCCCTATTGGATCTTGGATAGAAAGTAAAAAAGTCAATGTGTAGTCATGTGCTTCTGAGCAGAGATTCAGTTTAGTAGCTCTTCAATAAATGGTTGAAAAGCAAATTGTTTTTGTAAAGATTTACACACAGTTTCTGTGACGATTAGTAAATAATCTGCTCATCTGCTCGAAAGAAATGGTTGGCATAGCATTTTCTGTGCACTTTGCCACACAAACCCACAGGAGCAGCTGAAAGCTGCAAATCTTGGCTCTGTTAGCAATCTACTGGAATCCATGTGGAGTTGTGGAATGCTTTTTCTTAGTTACCTCAGGCAGCTTGGAATGGTGTATTTATAGCAGGGGGAAAAAAATTCTCTCATCTCTGAAAGAGAGCTTTGTTCAAAAGCAAGTGGCCTCTCGCTTTTATTTTAAAATATTGCATTTAAAAGATCTTCAACAAGGACACCAACAAGGTCAACATGGATTGGGGTTCCTGAACAAACATGGCAAAATATAGCAAGATGTCACAAAACATAGCAAGCTGTCAAAACATAGCAAGCTGTGGCCAAAAATATTGGGCCATTAGGATTTCTGTCTCTGTTCAGCAAGGGCAATCTTTCCACCCACACAATGAAATTTTGTACATTTTTAACAACTTTGCAGCTGCTGTCATCATGAATCTCCCTTAGTTGCTTCAGATTTACTGATAACTGTACTCAAAGAGGAGGGGCGGTATTAGACTCCTGAGAAGCCTAAGAAGAAGGAAAAGCATGAGCTTCTCCCTCCTTTCACCACACACTGAAACACTTGGATTTCTTTGTAACTTAACCTAGTGGGATGCAACCATGTACTGGACTTGGGGCTCAAATGGGCTGCTTCTTTTCTAACACCTGCTCTCACCAAAAAGATGCCTCTCCTTTCATTATCAGTAGGCAGTGAGATTAGAATGATGTGACAGCTGGATTTATTTTTCAGGAGTTTATGACCCAGGTTTTGATTTGAAATGCAAACAAAATCTCAGCCCAGGCTATTGAGTTTGCCTGATTTTGACACAGATTTTATAGACTAGCTTGACTTTGTTTAACAATTTATTAAATGATCAAGGCTCTTGTGCTGAGGTCAGAGGCTGTCAGCCCACACCTTTGAAAATTATGAGTGAACACATGGAATGTGATGTGTATATTTCTTAAAGCCATACAGAATATTGTAGATAATCCTTAATGTGCGCTTAACTATTAATGAGATGAGACTCTTCTATATAAGAAAAATTTGAGGAATTTTGGATGAGAGATAGAGCAGGTAAACCAACAACACAATAAAGCAAATTGTATTAGATTTCAAGTTGTGAATCATACAAAGGAACCCTTAGAATAAATTAACAAATAATAATTAAGAGAAGTCCTACCAAATTCAGTTGCTGCCTTATATAAAAAACCACACATGATGACAATTCAGCTATGAACGATGTCATTCTATTCAAGCAGCATGTTTTCTATTCTAGATGATGAATTAAGATTTTGTCTCTGTTCTAAAACCAGATCACTGTGTCAGCTTTGCCTTTGTCATTGTGCAGCTCAGCTGTAGCTCTTGTGTATTCAAGCATTTCTCTGTAGGATGCAGTTGGAGTCGAGGATCACATTGACAGAAACGTATGCGGAACTATCAGTCATTAAATCTCTCAGTCAGATTTTCTGGCAGACACAGATGGAAGTTGTAACAGGCTCTTTGCATTCTTCATGGAAACAGACCTCCAGTTTTATATGGGGCTAAGAGCACTGAGTGACACACTATAGCCTGCAAGAAAAAGTCCTTGGGTTTCAGATACTTTTTCAGATGTTGTTATTAACCTAGTTTTTCAGTAGTGGCTATTTATATTTACGGAACTAACCCCCTTTTAATTTTTAATGTTTAAATGCTCAATGGGAAAATCTGTCTGCAAAATACTGATTCATGTTCTAGTTAAAGCTTCCTTAAAGCTTTATGCTTATGCTTGCATTTCTCCATGGTATTTCTAATAGTCTTAAGGACTAGAGTTATCTTGCAGATCCTGAAAATTCATTAAGTATCATCATGACTTAGTGATTTTGCTTTAAAAAAAGAACTTTGCATGCTTGACTCCCACTTAAATGACTGAAATACATTTACAGTGAGATCCTGGCCTTATTTGTTTTGGTAGGGTGCTTTTTGCCATTGATGGCAAGAGAATGATATTTGATCATTTGATGAAGTTATGTTTATGTGGCATAGTGTAACTGTCAACTAGTTGAATATTACCTGGGCACTCTGTGTGTGCAAATGAACTCTGCTTCTCTGTGTGATAAACCATAGTATCTCTGAAGAGTTGAGCATTATGTAATGTAGAAAAACATTTACAGAAATACAGGTGTTCAGTCAGACTAAGAAGCTGGGAGATTATTAAAAAACAACAAGACCAGGGATGGAGTGACACTGAAGGATGTGCCATGAATCAGAAAGGTAGGATATCCTTCAGAAAATGCTGTTCAACAGGAAGCCAGTTTGGATTTACTTTGCCGTTCAGGTTTTGTGAAATGCTGCAGGAAGTCACTCGGTATATACTTATGTCTTTTCCCTCATCAGCTCTGCAAAGGTAAAAAGCCAGGCGGAGATGTTTCTGAGGTATCAGCAGCTGAGCAAGACTGGGGTAAATTTCACCATGACATTGCATACTACGGCAGTTCTGGTATTGACTTTGAACAAAGCAAGAAGGTGCTGGTAAACAAGTGCTCTGATCAGTGAATGTTATATTTTCACAGACTGATAGGAGAATATCAAAGTAACATCTTGACATGGAAGAGCTTGTCTGTTTGCAAATCAGAAAGGAGAATTTACCTCTTGCTGGACATTTATCCCTGGGTAGTTTGATGATAATGCCAGCTACAAAGTACAGCAGACAGTGTGGATTTCTTGCTCTATAAAATATTCAGATGGCTTCCATTTGTGATGGGTGACAGTGCTCAGAACTGGACACCCTTTGTATGAATAAACCAGTATGTACCGAGGCAACTGCTTCAAGGAATATTTTAAAATTTTTTTGAGGGGAAGGGGAGGGAAAGGAACCTCACTACACTATAGACAACAGGTGGTTCTTAGGTTTCTCCTCCTCTCTTTTACAGAATGTCTTTTAAAGATTTCTGCACAGCCTCCAAACCAGCTATTCAATGACTTCAGACAGAATGCCATGTCAGTTATATCAAAACAAAGAGAAGCAAAAGAGGGTTCCAAGCTAACCAGTTGCTACCACAGTTGGTCCAGCAGCTGGATGTTGAGTGAAGTTAAAAAAAGAGCTTGGATTCAACTTTCTGTCCACATATTTGGCTTTGTTTTTGTATTAAAAGTGCTTCTTTCAATACAAGTTGACTTTAAGACGTTGTGATAATTTGGACCTAGCTATAAAGTAATAGTTACTAAGCATTTTACATGTACACTGTCATTTAACTGATACATTTTTGAATAGCTGAATATATGTACACTGTCTGTGACACCTTTAAAAGTGTCCAATATTCTGAATGTGCTAAAACTCAATGGAATTCAGTGGAGTGAATATCACTTTATCTCACTTCAGAGCATTTACGTATTTTTCTCTCACGGAAGTCACAGTAAATGTGATTTCAACAGGGTTAAAGTGTATGCCTATATCTCTGAATCAGAAAAATATGTAGTTAAAGTTATCCCTTTGCATCAAATCCTGTCTTTAAATACCACTGGTTCTAGTGTTGCTCTGCTCTATTTCTAGCTGAGCAAGAGAAGGAATAATAAGCCATCAAACTGTAATAACTCATGATGTGTGATGCTGCTGAGGTCTGATGGCTCTGTACACAGTATCAGCATCACAGCGCCTGTCCCTTTAGAATCTAAATGTTCTGTGAATTTATTAAAACACAACCACAACTGCACAGAAAGCTGCCATATTTCCATATTTCTATTCCATTTTTAAAATATTAGTCTGAAAGCTAAATTGGAGCTCTATTCCTTTATCCTCTGAGCTTTACTAACACACATTTAGGTTCTGTTTATACATGAGATACAATAAGTTTGTTTTTTTTTGAATTGTGTAAAGTTATGGTGAAAAGGAATACCTAAAGCAAGACCTACGGCAAGGAAAGGGCCCAGCTGAGGTAAAGGATGAAAAAAAAAGTCAACACTTTTACAAAAAATCTGATTTCATGTGGCCAAAAGTTTAATAATGTCATGGAACATCACAGTAGCAAGCTTGCTCTTAGTTCCTAGATTTACTGGGCCACTCATACATGTCAGCTGCTCCTTACACAATTCAGTCATTGCATACCAGGTACCATACAGGAAGAAGCCAGAGTTACAAAAAAAAAGCCCCTGTAACACAGAAAACAAAAGAAAAATCATCATCCAAATGGATTATCACTTTCCTCAGAATCCAAAGCTCAATCTTGCATATTGTGCTAAGATAAGCTGCCAGCACCAGTGACATGGTGAATTTTGAATGCATGCTACAGACCAGTCAGCCTCACCTCCATCCCTGGAAAGCTGATGGAACAACTCATCCTGAATAGTATCACTGAACATATGAAGGAGAAGATGGTTATTGGGGAGTCAACATGGATTCGCTACGGGGAAATCCTGTTTGACCAACCTGGAACATTTTTCATATAAGGAAAGGCTGCAGGAACTGGGGCTGTTTAGTGTAGAGAAGAGGAGACAAATATCTAAAGGGTGGGTATGAGGAGGTTGGGGCATCCCTTTTTTTCCATTGTATCTAGCAACAGGACAAGAGGTAACAGGATGAAGCTGGAACACAAAAAGTTCCATTTAAATATAAGAAAAAGCTATTTTACTGTAAGTGTGACGTAGCACTGGCACAGGCTGCCCAGGGGGGCTGTGAAGTCTCCTTCTCTGGAGGTCTTCAAGACCTACCTGGACATGTTCCTATGTGACCTGATCGAGGTGAACCTGCTTCTGTGGGGGCTTGGACTTGATGATCTCTAAAGGTCCCTTCCAACCCCTACCATTCTATGATTCTTTAATTGGAAAATAGCTAAGATTCTGGTCTTGAATTAAACTGTGAGTGGATGGATGGTCCCCTAAGCTTGTAGTACAGAGTTTCATATAAGCTGTGCCATTAAAAGATTTGGAAGTCAGGAACAAATATTAGATTTAAAAATGCACTTACAGATGGCAAAGGCATTATCCATTGTGATTAAAAAAAATGTTTTCCCTTGTGACAGAATGAGATGTGAAATATATTTTTTGCTTAGTTCCAAAGAAGGTTTTTCTGTATGTTGCTAACTACCGATTCTATAAACACTGAGTGTCAAATTCATTAGTGTGGGCTTATCCACTGGAAACAGGTGAGGAGGAGGAAATTTACTGTCCCTAACAGTATTAGTAACTATACAGGGGTTTGCAGCATGAGCTCAGAATACATAATGCAGCTATTTGGCCTAATCTTTTGGGACATGGCGAGTTCCAGGGTATTGATCATTTCAGATTAAATTTAGCTCTTAAATTTGAATTGGTCCCTCTAGCTCTGCTGTCAAATTAATAGCAGCAATAAGAAAGATCCCTTCCTAGGTAAGAAACATTCAGGCAGGGGTTTTTCCCAACCCCCAAACACAACACTGTTACTTTCACAGCATTA
Organism: Urocolius indicus; assembly: GCA_013401255.1. NCBI lineage: Eukaryota > Metazoa > Chordata > Aves > Coliiformes > Coliidae > Urocolius > Urocolius indicus. Next base: position 182,019 of record WBNH01009530.1, read on the forward strand.
ACTGCATGATGACTGTGGCTAAGATGATATTTTAAGTTCTATGGGGTTTATGCTGGCCTTTCGATTTAATTTTGCAAATCAAATCTATATAGTTAGGACTTGGCTGATTGGATTAAGATATTTGGATAAGAGAAATAGATTATGTACATTCTTAGATCTGAAAAATGTCTGACTATTCAATTCCAGTGGTATTTAAGTATACCTAAGAGCAGGATGTTGTCCACAATTGTCAACTTTTAATATCTTTACTATACTTTCTATAAGTTAATATAACTAGAGGTAAAACAACTGCCTGTAGCAACGAGTGCACTTGGGACACAAGGAGAGAGCTGTGTGAGCTACCGAATCTGGGGGTCAGTGCAGAGGCTGTGTGACGTTCAGCCTGGCATCTGGGGCAGTGAGGGAAGTGGTGGTGTGGGAACGCACAGAGACAGGTGCTCTGCTGTTTCTGCAGTCCCCAAGTTCCCCTTTTAGCTGAAGGAACTGCAGCAGATCTACTCTTTCAGCTGATGCATAGAGCAGAAGATGTTCTGTCTGCTGTGTGCTGAGAGCTCAATCCACCCTACTCTGACCAGACACTGATGCAGAGTTTTGATATTTAATACATATGGAGAGATTGCCAAGTTTTTCCAATTGTTAGTTACAAACTATCAACAGGAAAACAATCTGTCTATCAGATACCTCCTTAGGTGAAGTTGAGACATGTACTTGTAAACAATACATATAGTAGTGTGAGTGTTGGCATTAAAATGTGTAATTGGCTTAGAAACAGTACTTAGTCTGTAAATAAAGCAGAAGAGTTATGAAGGTGGGCACTGTTCCAAGGCACACATGACACACTGACTGAGAACACTTTAACTAAGGCACATAGAGAATAAAGCATAATAAATCTCCCTCTCTGCTTCTGTCCTAGCTCCCTCTTTCCCAGCTACTACCTTCCAGTCTCCTTCAAGGCCCCACAAATGCTGTCTTCATCTATGGTGGCAGTGCTTCCATAGCCTCCCTCCCTTGGCATCTACAGTAGTAAGACAACATGGTCACTTCACTGGCACGCTACAAAGCCAGTACTTTAGACACCCCGGAGAGAAGGAAATTGAATTAGGAGAATATTTATGGATTATTCTGATGAAATTTTTGATTGTTTTGGAAAAACAACAACTAGGAATTAAACATGAAATAATTGTACCTTTCTTCCTCTCTTGAAAAAGGTCTTCATTGCAAAAAGAGACATTGAAAATTGTGTACTGTCTAAAAGTTGCCTGCACATTTTTAATTCTCTTTCTCTGTACTTATGCATTATGAAAGGAGAATTCATTCTGAGCTGTTCCCACGGCCTGTTTCTATAAAGGTTGTCAGAGTAGATGATCACGATGGGCCCTTCTAGTTTTGCGGCCTGTGGAGTCCTGATCTAAACCGACGTGACCGCATACCATTTTCCCCTCAGCCATGCCTACTTCAGTGCACCAGGTAGATCTGTACTGTATCTGAATTAGTTTGCTGTCTCTGGGATAACTGTTCCATTTGTTGGAGAATTTGTGAGATATATAGGGTGGAATGAGCAAGCTTAAAAAAATTTAAAAGGGCAGTCACTTGATTTCATCCTTGAGTCTGTCACATAGTTTCTGTGTAGTGTAAATTTAAACTGGTTTTCCACATGCAATTATTCATTTCTGAAGATGTAAGCTGAGTTGCTGAGCTCTTTGTTGGAAATTCTGAGCATTTAAAGCTGCAGTTAAAAGAAAAACCTTGGGCTTTGTGCACAGATGATAACACAGAATGACAAATTCTTTGCAGATAAGCTAGAAAATGGGAATCCAGATTAGTGTAGAATTCTGATTTTTATGTGTCTGGCAATACAATAGCAAGTTGGTACGAAGACTAATTCAATAACGTTTGTAAAGAGCTACAAATTCTGGATGAATACAAGAAGTATATACATGGAGGTAAATAACTGTGTGTTAAGAACAGAGACTGATTAATGTGCTATAAATAAGACAGACATCTATTTATGAAGATAAAGTAAAATAAAAAAATAGCTGTTCATTCCTCTACTGCACAAAAGGAGAAATGTTTCTTGTAGAAAGTACATCTAATTTATGAAAGAATGTTTTAAAGTATATGATTTTTTTTAATTATTTCCATACACATTTTAATGATGTACAAAGTTAGATAAAGGCTCAAGTTTTCAGCTTATTTAAATTGTATGAAATTTTTTGTTCAGGTAACTTATATTAGACAAAGATCTTCACTGATCACTTGAACACCAGTGAAGGCTCTTCACTGTGCTTTAAAATCAATTATAGCAAAGTACCAACAGAATAAATTAAAAGGGCTGAATGTGCACTATTGCAAAGTAACATGATCTATAAATTGTATGTCCGTTATGTGGGGAATTCTCATCAGAAATGTTTTTAAGGTAACATACCCAGATTTTCAGACTTATATAATTCCCCATTTACTGTGAGCATTTCCCTCAATAACTGAGTAGCTTTTTTGAACCTCTGCAGTATAATGTCAGAACCCTTGGCACAGGCAGGTGTGAAACGTTCTGAGGAAAGGACTACAGTCCTACAGCCCATAGGCTCATGCTGTGACCCAGAAATACATGATTTTGAATCAGCTGTACTACTGGTGAATAAATTCTTAAACTGGAAGAATGGGGATACTCATGAGAAAGTTTAACTTGTTCAATTTTTAAACAGTTCTGGTTTGCAAACAGAAGCTCTTGTGACCAGCAAGTTTAAGGTTTACAGTGTTTCCAAAGGCAGTTATAGAAGACTAGACAGAAACATCTAGTCATGGCTACAGATAATAGCTCAAAAGTGTGCACACATACCCCTTGCACTAAAATGTTTTCCAGTATCTGTACCAGATTCACAAATGTAAGTGCAAGGATTAAAGCACAGTTCTCTTGGGAGTAAAGCAAATTGTAACAACAGTTCAATGGTCAGTTTAACAAAGGAATAAAATATTTGATCTGTTAGCAAACCTAGATTCTCTGTTCTAAATGTGTGGACCTTCTGAGATGATAGGAAGAATCTGCTTTTTCCTATGCTGAAAGAATGATGCTGTTAAGCTCTAGCTGTGTTTTTTTAGCTGTGAGAGTCACTAAAAAAGTGTTTTAGAAGATGCATCTGACTTACTCGTTTACTATGCTGACATCAGTTTGACAAGTGTGATGCATGAGCACAGTATTATGAGCTTGAGATAAATTATTCTTTTTCATCAAGCAGCAAACTGCAGTTCCATATTGCACAAAGCTCAGTGTGTTCAGTCACTAGGCATTTGTGCTTGCTGCCTAAAATAGAATGTCTTTCTGTGATGGGTTAATCCCTCTTTGGCTCTGATCCTGGGTAGATTACTAGTTACAGAGGCTATGAAAGACTGCTGTGTAAGGCAAGTATTTCACTTAAGTCACTTACAACATTTTCTGAGCAGTAGAAGTTTCTTGTGCATCTGCTAGCAGTGTGAAGAATAATTTCATTGTCTAATTTTTCCAATGTATATTTTAATATGTATTTTTAATTATGCATTAGAATGTTCTTAATCCCAGCACATTTTCAGTACTAGGGAAGAAAGCAGTCTTTGATTTTGCCTAAGAATTCTAATAATTAGGTGTTTATAATTAGACCACAAAATGTGTTTGGTCATTCTGGATCACTTGCTTCTTTAAATTCTGGGGATCTAAAGTTTACCACAAGACTGCAGTGATAACGGTGATAACTGCAGTCTACTTTACACACACCTGAACGCCAATAAGTGTCAAAACTTGGCAAAAGAAAAATATTATTCTTCAGACATTTCCCTGTAAGAAAAATTAGTTTATTTCAGATGAGTTTATGTTCCCATTTGAAAGATGGGAACTTCAATCAACTTCAATCAACTGAATTTTACTGAAATGAACGCGTGTGGAAACAAAGTTATAAACTTTAGAAAGTTTACACTTTTCTGTCCTTTAGACTTATTGCCAAATAGAGATACATTTAAAGTGTTTAATATTTACGATGTGCTAAATACAGCTTTGTCAAAGCAGCTCATTTTCACATACTCTAGCTTGGTGTCCAAATCATTATTCTCATGTTCAAATTGGCAAAATGTTGTTGATTGTAAGTGTTTAATCTATCAAAGCTTGACACTTTCTCAGAAATGGCATTGTGCAGTAACCATGGGTAACCATCCCTCCCAGATATTGCAGGAACTTCATGGGAAATGTTGAGACACTAGAACAACTATACGTTACTCAATAGAAATAAAATAGTCACCCCAAATGTCTTGAGTTACTATGAATAGAGGTAATTGTTGAGGAAATTATTTGTTAACATTTATGAACCAAAACAGAAAATCCACTATTACTTGCAATAAATACAGATAACTAGAAGGAGTACGAAGTTTTGGGTTTTTTTTAAGAAATTGCATTCTAATGTCATTATTGTGCTTTCTTATTTTCCATTACATTGCATTTTGTGTTTTAGTACAAAATGGGTGTGGACTGACCTAAAATATTTGACAAAAATACACAAAATACAATAAGGACCCAAATCCATCTGTAAATTTGAGTTAGCTGGTCAGTATGTCTCTTTCATAGGTAGATCCAAGCTCACTGTGACAGAAACACGTTCAAGCCAGACAAAAGTGACCTTTGACCCTGAAAGCATGTGATCCCGCTTATGTAGATTAGACTGCAGAAGCAAGTCCTGCTGAAAGGTGGGATGTAAAGCCTACAGGACTTTCAGACTGAACAGGCTCATAGGGAAGCAGCTCAGACTTTTGGTATGGTATGAATCATTAAAATAATGCTCAAATTTTATTCCCTTTTCCATGCTTATAAGGAATTGGGAGATATTTTATGTGAATGATTAACTGTAGCATATTGATTCCTATTCAGGCAAACTTGAGGTTTCTTTCAGACATCGGAAGACAGATTAAAAATTGAGATAGTCCACATAGGACAGTATCAACAATTATTCTGAGGAAGACACAAACAAAAAATATCAATAAAATCAGGTAAATCAAAGGTTTTTCTTTGAATATTGAACAAAAGATTAAAAATTAATTTCTCAAAGAAGTTCTAGGGCCTCAGTAGTGAATGCTGACATTAGATTTTTCAAGGTCAACTAAAGCAGTTTTACTAAAGATATCTGCCAAAATCAACAATGCCGTATCACACCTGTCAGAAGCTACAACATAATTTCCCTGGAGTGAAGCATATTAACATCCATCTACTCAGCAAACCAAGCAATTATAAGGTCTCTCCCTGTTGGTCATTATAGTTATTTTTTCAATTTGTTGCTTTGCCTTAATTCTTGTTAATGTGACTTATGAGCACTTACTGCATACTGGAGAAAAGCAGCTCTGCCGAGGGTCTGGGCAGTTGTCCAAAAAGCTTAACTCTATAGTGACAGAAAAAAATGGGTCTGACTCAAAGCAGAGAGAGCAGGATTAGAGGGATGTGGTTATCTGGCATGGAAAAAACAACAGTGAAATTAAACAAACAAATATTTTAAAGGAACCAAACTTTACTTGTTCTAGGGAATGTCAGTAAATGCTTCTGTATCAGTTTCAGACATTGCTGACTGCGCTGATACATTTACATGATAAAAAAATCTTGTGTTCTGTCATCTCATTTTGCAATTATTGTAGGAATTTGAAAAATACATATTAACCTCAACATATCCTATGAGAAATGGGGTGAATGACGTTCTTATGAACTTGGTTACCTTTAAGTCATTGAATATCCAGGTGATGACTTGGATTTTTTGAATAGCAGGTGATCAGAAATTGGAAGATAGTGCTGGCCAAGAAAGCTGCTTCAGTAGCAGTGCAGGTTATAAATTCAGCATGGACAATCTGTTCACCAAAACAGAGCTAAAATGATTTAAAAGGTTCATCAAGGTCATTGAAGAATACTACACAGGAGTACTCCAAAGCACCAGCTGTCAGGACTGTCAAGTCTTGCTAATGAACTGTGGAATCTGTAGAAAATAATACTCATCCTAATTGAAGTCTCAGTAACTTGAAAGCCTAGTAGTTGCTAGGTATTGATTTATTTCCCATAATAATATCAACTACACAGCGTGAGACAAGGACTGTCTACTTATAGCAGTATCTAATCCATTGCTGATGACTTTCATGTAAACGTCTAGCAGGGTTGAAGGCCTCTTCATGAGGTGAGGAGTTTGGTTATGTACTCTGCAGATCATGGACCATTTTTTAACTTTCTTATAAATCCTGAATGATGGCTTAGCTTCAGAGAAAGAGTACAAAGTGCCCTGAGTTCAAGAAGAGTTTGCTAGTTTGGATTTTGTCTGGGAACTCGTGTTTGTCTGAACAATCTTGGTCAGAATTTAATTAATCTCTTTCACAGCCTGAGTGTGTTCTTTGGGAGAAGAGAAGGAGGCTTTTTTAAAAAAAGAAAATGTATTTTACGAGGAGACTAACACCAGTTGTGTCTTAGGTGTGTGAAGGGATGTGTTTAGAATCAAGTACCCCAATGAAGACAAAGCATAAATTCTGGACCTTTAGGGAATTTGGAATTGAGATAAGTGCTAATCTTCCTGTTCCTATAAAGACTGAGGATTTTTAATGTAGAAGACGGGTAATGAACTGGGAGGATTACACGATTCAAGAGAAAGCTGTGCTGCCATTCAGCAGGATCTCAACTGGCTTGAGAACTGGGTGGAGAGGCATCTCATAAGGATCAACAAGGACAAATGCAGAGTCCTATACCTGGAAAAGAACAACTCATTCACCAGTACAGGCTAGAGGCTGACCTGCTAGAGAGCAGCTCTGTGGAGGGAGACCTGGGAGTCCTGATTGATAACAAATTGAACATGAGCCAGCAATGTGCCTTCGCGGCC
>WBNH01009531.1:0-64536 GCA_013401255.1 Urocolius indicus
GAGCAGGGGACACTCTGGCTTGTGTCCCCGCCCCGCCGTGACGCGCCGCATCAGCTGACGGAGCAGCCGTCGGTGGCGGCGNGCCGTCGCGCAGAAGCCGAGCCGCCGGGCTTGAGGCCGAGCCGCCGCCGCCATGCCCTCGGAAAAGAGCTTCAAGCAGCGCCGCAGCTTCGGTGAGCTCCGCGGGGCCAAGGGCACGGCGGGGCTGGGTGTCTGACAATTGCCCCGGTGCTGCGGGTGCTGCCGGCTGCGGGGAGAGGAGGGTTTGGGTGGGGGGGGTTGGATGATCGGCGAGGCGAGGAGCGCGCAGCTCTCGTTAGGAACCACGGACACATCCCTGGACAGATAACGGGGATCGGCGGGGCGGAGGGGACCCGGCTGCCCCTGCCCCGGGCTCCCGCGGGGGCTGCGGCTGGAGGAGGAGCCGCCACCCCCCAGCCCGGCGCTGCAACGACAACAAACCGCTCCCCGTGCGGCTGCGGGGATGCTTCGGCCACGGCGAGGCTGGTTCCAGGCTCTAGGAGACAACAGCTTTTGAGCCCAGGGCTGCCAGAGGAGCCCTTAGAGCACTGACATCGCCTCTCCGCATCGTGCATTAGCGACTGCAGAAGTCCCCAACGAACCTGGAACCATCCCCCTGGGTGATGTGTGCCAGGAGCTGAGCCTGCCCCATCCCTCCCGACGCGTCTGCTCAGTGTCCGGCCTCGGCTGCGCTGTTGATGGCAGAATTGAAGCTTCCACTTGTAGTTTGGTACTTGGCACAGGGAGAGGAATTCTCTACCCGGGGAGCTGTGAGTGCCCAGGGGATGCGTGATGCGTGCCTCCCGTCTCCCTTCGGTTATTGTAAAGCCAGCAAAGCATCGGGAAGAGCCGTGTGTGATGATGGCTGGGAAAAATGAGATTAGCCTCCTTCTAGAAGGAGCAGCCTCGGTTAGAGCAGTGCCAGTGCTTCTGCCTGGCCTTAGCATGGGACCAGAGCAGTCCCAAGAGCTCGGTGGCTGTTGGTGTGTGTTGGTATAGGCTGAAAAGCTCCCCGGGTGGGGGTAACAGGAGCTGGCAGGTTAACCAGTTCCTCTCTCTACTCTAAAAGTCGGTGGAAGCAACTGATCCAGATTTTCTCTTCCTTCTGCCTTTGGGTTCCAGTCAAGCTGCTTAAGAGGGCTTTGTGCTGCGCCCACCCTTGCCTTTGCTGCTCTGCTAACCGTAAGCTGCTTCCCCACACTGAAGCAGGGAGAACTGTGACCTAACAAAGCCTTGTGTTTCAGCTGGCCCCCTTATTTTGTTTTCTTGGAGCCTTCCAAAACGTGTGTTGCCCCCCCCCCCCCCCCACCATTGCCTGTCAGCAGCCTCTGTTGCCGGTATTAAGTTCAGCTAGGGATGGCAGCCAAGCAGTTGCCACTGCAACTAATGTCGTCAGAGAGCTGTGTTTATCTGTGGCTGACTGAAGCCTGCTTTGGAACACTCCATATCCAACAACCTCAGTGATCTGTCCGGTGTGTGTTTCCTCCCGTTCCGGGGAGTTGTGAAGAACATTGTCCTGAACGAACCTGTTCTAGCTGAGAAGTTATTCAGGACTCTCTCTCAGTGCTTGGTTGACAGTTGATCTCATTCACTCCCCACGTCTCCCCCTGTTCCTGGTTAATCTCACCAACTGTTTTAACGAGGCAGCATCTCTGCCCTTGAAGAGTTTAGGCCAGTCCTTCAGAGCCAGGCTGTGGGGCTGTGAAGCAGGACGGTTCTCACAGTCAGGTGAAGAAGGCTTTGCATACTCCTTGCCTTAGTTCTGCTTGATTCACCGGCTTTACAACCCTGATTCACGTGAGCTGCATTTCCTCACGGGGCTCTTCAAAAGGCTTCAGAATGCCATTAGCATACCCCAGTGCCCATTAGCATACCCGCAGCGAGCTGCTGTTGATGTGAGCTCTTCCTCTTCTCCCTTAGCTAGGTGTCTGGTAAAGCTGTGATGCAACGCTAAATCTCTCCAGGAGGTGTTTATAAGACGTTGATGGCCTGGAAAGCCCCATCTCCCCTGCTGGAGAGGTTAAAATAGAGCTCGCTGCATCTGAAAGCAAGGCAAGCTATAAGCAGATGCAAGCCTGAAAGCAACTGTGTCTGTTTACTTTGGCTCAAGACACGTGCTTTAGCCCGGTTTATAATATCCGTGCTATTAATATTTATGTCTGAGGAGAGGTGAACTTTAAACTGCAAGCTGTGAAGTGCCTGGGTGCAGGAGAACCTCCCAATGGCTTCTGCAGCAACGGGCACAGCATAACCAAACCAGAAGCCTCTCATTTGGTAATGGTAGAAGGCAGAGTTGGTAAGCTGATGCTGCCAGGCTGCAGCTCCCTCCTGGGTCACGAGGAAATATGGACAGCTTCCCCTTCTGGGCTCTCGTGGGAGTAGCACAGCGGAGCCGGTCGTTGGCTTGGGTGGTGTAATTTTGCTGGCATAGATTTATGAGATGAAACGTCTGCTTGAGTGGGCAGGAAAGGAGGGGAGCGTGGGGAAGGAAACTGCTTTCCAGGAGGCCCCGGCAGTGTGTGGGTTGGACTTGTCACCTTGGGTTAAAGAGCAAAGTGTCACCTGTCAAAAGGAGAGGTTTGACTCGTGATACCGCCGTCCGGCCTGGAAACTGCTTTGTGCCTGGATTGGCTTCGGTGGCTCTCACCAGAGGGCAAGTTCAGTGGTGGGGAAATAAGATCACGGCAGCATTTGGTGTGGATGTCTGAAAGAAACTTGTCCTTTTCATCTCTTGCAGAGCAAAGGGTGGAAGATGTCCGACTGATCCGAGATCAGCACCCAACTAAGATACCAGTAAGTCTGGTCCTTCTCATTTTTCACTCCACTTGCCGGTCTCGTGTCCTTCTTAGCAGTTAGAAACCTCTGAAAGACTTGTCCTGATGACACCAAACTGCAGTCTGGCCATTCAGGGTTGTTAAGCCTGGGTTTTAGAAACATTCTCAGCCCAGCAAGTGGCAGCGAGCGTGGCAGAGCAAGGTGCTGGCTGGGGACTGCAGGAAACGGGCTCTCTGGTGTGTTGCGATTGTCTGTTGTCACTTCAAAGGAAACCACAGCCCAGCTGAGCTCTGAGACTCTCTCAAGGGTTCAGCTCTTCTCATCTCAGTGTTTTTTTCTTCTCCAAAAGAGGAGTCTGGAGAGGCTAACTGAGAAGAACACGTAGTAATGTAGAGACAGATGTGGCTTTCATCACCAGTCTGTGCTGGGAAAGACAGAAGCTGCTGCCTTCCAGGAAATGGGCCTGTGCTTGAGGCCTCCAGAAATGCTCCTTGGCCCTCAGACCCTTCCACCTCACCTCTGAGAGGGCATCAGCCCTCATGGTAGGACAAAGGGCAACGAGTGCAAGCTGGAACAGAAGAGGTTCCAAAGAAACACAAGGAGAAGCTTCAGTGTTGAGTGAGGGAGCGCTGGCAGGGGCGGCCCAGATGGGCTGTGGAGGCTCCTTCTCTGGAGACATCTCAACCCAGCTGGATGAGTTCCTGTGTGTCCTACTCTAGGTGCTGCTGCTCTGGCAGGGGGGTTGCACTGGATGAGCTTTCGAGCTCCCTTCCAACCCTTGAGATCCTGTGATTAGCAGTTCTGGATGAGATCTGGTGGCAGTGTCACACTAGATAAATCCATCCTGCCCTGTCAACAGCCCTCACTTTGCTGCTGGAAACATTATCTACTGGTTATGGTCTATCTTTTTTACCAACAGTGGGGTTTTTCTGCAGAAGGAGCCAGCGTGTATTTAAACAGGTGTGAGGAAACCTTTCTTTGATGTCACGGAATTGGCTCAGGAGCTCTTTACCTTTGCAACTTTGGAGAATCAACATGGCCAGAGAGCGTGGAAATGATCCAAGCGAGTGGTATCACAGAGCTGCCCTTGGTTTATCAACAACAGAACCTCTTGTGGCCTTGGAAACAGGAGCTGAAAGCAGGAACTGGATGCAGTTGCTGGGCAGGGTGCTGCTTCAATTGGCAAATCTGCAGTTTCCTGGTGAATGAAGCGATCACTACACAACAGTCTCGACAGAATTAGTGATTCCTGAGCATGCTGTCTGGAGATTAAGGAGGAAATTCTCTCCTTTGAGGCTTTATGTCCTTCAAAAGTAGCTTTCTCTCACGTTAGGTGACTGGAAGAGCACACTAACCTGGAGGTGTACTGCTTAGAGAGAGAGATGATGACCTGAAACTGGAGAAATTCCAGTGAGAACTGCTTGAGCTTGCAGACTTCCTGAGCAGCCCAGGCTGCCAGCTGGACAGGGGTCAGGGGGAAGTGCTCTACCTTTTCTTGGGTTTCCTTGTTGCTGGGTGATTTGGTGGTAGATTAAATGATTCCAGCGAATGATCTGGTCTCAAGCTGCACTGAAGCTGTGGACGTGTGCTGCTCAATCCCTGCTGGAACAGAACAAGAGGAGCACGTGAAGATAACTGTTAGTTGTTCCTTTCCAGATTGGAGACACAGCATTGGGGTTCAGCTGAAATGATTGTACTCACTGTGCACAGAATGGAGAGGGGAGGGGGGGGCACACAATGACATCTGCTCACATCTCCTGCTTCTTTCCCTTTTGTGTTTCTGCTCAGGTGATCATTGAACGGTACAAGGGAGAGAAGCAGCTTCCAGTTTTGGATAAGACCAAGTTCCTGGTGCCAGATCACGTCAACATGAGCGAGCTGATCAAAATCATCAGGTAGTGTGCTGCCATGTCAGAGTGAGCTGCCTCCACCCAGGACTGGGATTCTGGTGGATGCATTTTGGGAACTCACCTAATGAGCACTTGGTGTCATCGCTAAGGCAGGTTGAGGAGAGGGTGCTTCTCCTGTGGCGTGGCTGACCAACTGAAAAGGGCTGAGTCTGCTTTCCAAGAGGAATAACCAGAGATGTAAGCAGGGAGTCTGGGGCTGTGAATCCTCATGTAACTTGGGTGCTTCTGGCCCAGGGCTCCTTTGCTTCCTACTTGGCTGTTTTGGGATGCTTTCTGCAGTGCTTTCTCCCTAAACCCTGGAGGGGGCAGCTTGGGCTCATAGCCAGAGCTCTGCTGTTGTATAGGGTTGATCCTTTGGTTGTGGAATGAGCTCCTCCTCAAAGACAGCCCTGAGGCCTGACAAGCACCAGCTCAGAGCAGCAGCTGTGTCCCAGCTTTTTGCACAGAGCTTGGCTTTGAGGGCTGCTCTGCTCTGCTGTTGGAGCTTTGCTTCCAAGGAAAGGGGAAATAGCCATGGAGAATGGAAACTGTGTGGTCTAGAACTGTGGTCAGAAACTCTGCTGGAAGGGCATTGCTCCTGGTGGCTTGGAAGGAATCTCTGATTACTAAGAGTTCTCAAGCAGTAAGCTTGGAAGTTAGCAGCAAAGCAGAGGTTGCTCTCTGTTGGTCATGCTGTAGCAGGGAGCTGGTTCCTGGAGGACACAAGCTGTAAAAACAGAATTGTCTCACATGTCCAAACAGTTCCCTGCCTCTGAGGCTTGTACCAAAACTGGCAAGTGAATCCTGGCTCTGACAGGAGAAAGAAAGAGAGATGGGGTTTGGAAGCAGGAACCTGGTAGCTCAAGTCTTCCAGAATTTCTAAGGAACATTAAAGGCCTTGGGCAAAAACACTGGCACTGAGCTGAAGGCTTTTCCTCACCTCTTTTCTTTGGCTTCATTGTTAATAGATGACTTGTTTCCAGCTGGATGTGGTCCTCAGCCAGCTGCTCTTGTGTGCAGCAAATCCTGTCCTTCCCAACCCTTAGGTAGCTGCTGCTTTCCCTTAGCCTGCTGTCTCTATAGTGCCCAGAGCTTGGTTTTGGAAGAGTCCCTTTCCAGGGCTGTGGCTGGAGGCCAAAGAAATCCTCATTTCCAGCTGCTGCTGTCCCTCAGCAGGGACAGGAAACTCTTCTGATCGGGTGTTCTTTCCTTCTTTCTGGGGCTGCACCTCCACCTGACTGAGGTCCTCTTGCTTGCTTGGTTTAGGAAGTAGTAAGAGAGCTCCTCCCTGCAGACCTGCTTCCAGTAGGCAATGAGGCAGTTCCTAAACAGGCTCTGGAGCTGGGAAGGGGCTGGAGCACAAGAGTGCTGGGGAAGGGCTGAGGGAATGGGGGTGTTGAGGCTGGAGAAGGGGAGACTGAGAGGAGACAGCAGCACTCTCTGACAGGAGGCTGCAGGGAGCTGGAGGTCAGACTCTGCTCCCCAGCAATGAATGACAGGACAAGAGGTTCCAGTTTCCCCAGGGGAGGTTGAGTTTGGAGTTGAGGCAGAACTGTTTCCCTGAGAGGGGTGTCAGCCCCTGTGCCAGGCTGCCCAGGGAGCTGGGGCAGTGCCCAGCCCTGGAGGGATCCCAAAGCCGTGGAGCTGAGGTGCTGAGGGCTGTGGGTCAGTGCTGGGCTGGGCAGGGTGAGGGCAGGGCTGGGACTGCAGCAGCTTCAAGGGCTTGTCCAGCTGCAATGATGCTGTGAAATCCCTGTTTCCCCCTCTTTGGGATGAAGGATCCAAGAGAGCTCCTCCAGCCAGGCGCTGGCTGTGCCAGGCAGGCTGCACTCAGTCACTCTCTGCCCTTCCTGTGATGCTTCTCCTGGCAGGGAGAAGAGGGACAGGGTGCTGCAGAGGCTAAACACGGGCTGTTACAGAGCTGGGGACAGTTTAGAAAGTGCAGGGCTTCTGCCTGTGCTGCTCCCTGTTTTGACTCCTCTCTGAGGGGTTGCATTTGCTGCCGAGGTGCTGCTGAGCTCAGCTGCCAGCGTGCTGTGGCACACGGATGGGCCTTGGCCTCTTCCCTGGCTTTGTGGCTTTTCCAGCCACCTCCTGTCAGCAGCTGCCTCCAGACTGACCTTAGATGAACCAACATAACTTTGGGGAGTGGAGCAAACACCTTCTCCTCAGCAGGGCTGCTGGGGGTGGGGGTTGGGGGGCACCTCCTGCTGCTGCTGGGGGTGGGTGATGTTTTGCCTCCTTGGCAGGGAGGGGAAACACACAGTCAACCCCCCTTCCCCAACCCATCCACAGGCGACGCCTGCAGCTCAACTCCAACCAAGCCTTCTTCCTGCTGGTGAATGGACACAGCATGGTCAGCGTCTCCACGCCCATCTCCGAGGTGTACGAGAGCGAGAAGGACGAGGACGGCTTCCTCTACATGGTCTACGCCTCTCAGGAGACTTTTGGAGCTCAACCTTCCATCTGAGGCTCAAAGGTGGCTGCCAGCCCCAGGAGTCTGGCTGCCCCTTGGCCATCAACCCCCAACTCCTCCCCACACACACACCCCAGGGAAAGAAACGGATTGTCACCTACGCTCTCGGTCCCTTAGCATAGCGTCGCTCTTAGCAGGTGTCTCATCTTCCCTTGCCTTGTTTGTGACTGTGAAACGGTGCAGACGAGCTCCTCTGCCTTTCAACCTGCTGTAGATCCCACACAGGAACATTCACAGCTCCGGACTTGAAGGATGGAAGCCGACCGTGCACGTGCCGCTGGCAAAGGAAGGGACACTCGAGTGACTTTTCACCAAGCAAACGGGCACCAGGGAGGAGCTGGAGGGTTTTGTGTGACAGTTTCCTGGAAAAAAAAAACAAACAAAAAGAATCTCCCTCTGATTCCTTCCAAGTTTTGGTTTTCCTTTTCCAGTGGGAAATGCTTCTGACCCGTGTCCGTGCTGAAGCAGAGCTCTGGGGGCTCCTGCAGCTCGCTCACGCTCGGGGCGAGTGCTGGGGGTTGAGCTGGGGACCTGCAGCTCTCTTTTTGTCTCCCTTTTGATTTGTGTGTGGCACCACAGACTTAGGAACTAAGGTGCCAGTTTCTGAAATCCTCATACCAAACAGCACAGCTTTATTGTAGGTTTAGCAAAGTGTTTAACTGTAAAATACTCACCTGGACAGGCAACGTTGAAATAAACTCCAGTCTATTATGAATTTCTAATGGCTGTGTGTTCAGTGAAGCAGTTCTGTTGAGCTCACACTCCCAAACGTGCCTTTCCCCAACCCCAGCCTAGAGGTTTGCTGGTCCCATCCCTGGCTTGGGGAGGTGCTGGGAGGAAGGACCCTGCAGCCCCTGCCCAGCCCCTCCAGCCGAGCTGAGGAACAAGTGACTTTTTCCCCCCCCCTCACCGATGTGTCCTGGAGCTGGTGCTGGTCCTGCAGCCCTGAGGAAGGGCTCTCTCTGGCCCTGTGCTGCCCCTCGGGGCCCTGTCGAGTGAAGCACAGGAGGGTGAGATCACATCTGCTCCGTGTCCGTGCCCTAACTCCATCTGTTCTGGAGCCTGACTCAGTGCTGGGGGGAGAAGCAGCAGGAGCTGTGGAGGGGTGCAGGCTGTGCCCTCTGCCCCTCCTTGCATGCCTCTCCTTCCCAAAGCTCACCCCAACAGGGGTTTTATTAATTGTTCTTTGTGTTTTTACTCCCATGTAAACTTGGAAAGGCAGCAGCTTGTTCTGTGTTTAGTTTTGTTGGTGTAAGAAGTTGTTTAAGCCCTGCCTGATGCCGCCCCTGCCTGATCTTCCTGTATAAACGTTAATAGCTGATGTGGATGGGCTCCAGCCCAGCTGCCCTCTGCCTCGCCTGCTGCTTTCTACACAGCTTAAACCCCAGCCCTGGAGGCAAGAGAAGTGTGAGGGGGGAATCTCATTAACACAGGTATTTAAGAGGATGGGGCAGTACTTTCTGCTGTTGCCTCAAGTGACAGGACAAGGGGTAATGAACACAAGCTGGCACACAGGCAGTGCCCCTGGCACAGGAGGAGCAAGTCCTTTGGTGCTGAGGGGAGGGAGCCCTGGCCCAGGCTGCCCAGGGAGGGTGTGGAGGCTCCTTCTCAGGAGGTTTCCAACCCCACCTGGACACGTTCCTGTGCCCCCTGAGCCAGGGGCAGCTGCTGGAGCAGGGGCTGGGGCAGCTCTGCAGGGCCCTTCCAGCCCCCACCATGCTGGGATTCTATGAAGGGCAGAGAGGGGCTGTTCCTCAGGGCACTGAGCAAAGTCCTGCTGGCCACAAGCAGTAGCTTGTACCAAACCCTTCACCACCGACCTTGGAGTGGGTCAGTGAGGGCTCCTGCCCTTGGGGAGCAGCAGCTCCACAGTCCCCTTTGCTTTCTCCTCTTGCCTGACCAACCTCTGGGCTGCAGAATCCTCCCCCAGGCAGGACCTGGCCCCTCAGGAGTGACCCCAGGCACAGCAGCAGCTTTAGTGTCTCCCTGCAGCTGTGGCAGAGCTGAGGCAGGTTGTGGGGACCGATGGCGAGCAGCTCCATGGTGCCCACTGAAGGAGACAGCAAAAGCAAATCAAAGCAATTAAACAACCCCCCTCCCCAACTTCCCCCCCTGCCCCTTTCAATGGAAAAAGCAAACCCACCCAAAAGGGCTTCTGTTTAACTCTTTATTTTCCATACATTAAATTTACTCAGATAAAAACATTCTAAAAATGTACAATTTTACTTTTAACAAAGTATAATAAAACATAAAAACCCCAATACCAGAATACTGGACATTTACAGTTCAAAAGCAAAATTAGCTGGATAGTAAATATTTACAAAACTATTTAAAATATTTATAAAGTTCCATGCACAACCTGTCATACTACAAGGGACTGAAGTCAAAAGAAATGGCTCAAACGGGAGCAGGAGGGTGGTTTTTGTTTTCCTTCGTTCCTAGAGGGAAGGTTGAGCTCCAGGAGAAGTTTGTTCATCTGCACTTGGAAACACACAGGCTTGGCCTTCTGCTTGTGTACTGACTCAGGGGAGGAAAGTGGGAGAGCTCCAAAGGGGCTGTTTTTGCAAAGGCTGCTGAGGGGTTTTGGGGGTGACCTACCAGGCAGGAGACTGCGAGGACTCCTGTGAATGCTCCGGTACATGCGGCTGTGCCCATGGTTCCTCTTATCAACAGCCATTCCAGCCAAGGCTTTCCCACGGTGGCAGTTGGATTGTGGGGAGGAGCATCAGTGGCTTTGTGAGCACCTTCCCCTTGCAGCCTCAACCAGAAGCCTGGGCAGAGGCTGAAGCTCGAGCCTTAGGCTGTTATTTTTGGCAGCTTCGTTTCCTGACTGTGGGATGAGAGAGTTGCACAGAGAGCGGAGTGTCGAGTGGCAACAGAGCTCTGAGCTCGGCTGCTGCAGTGAGGGGGTTTCCCCCTCTCTGCCTGCTGTGTTCATCCATGCTGGAGGTGTGGAGTGATGCTGCAGGGAGGAGTCTGCTGGCCGCTCCAAGTGTTTCCATCACCAGCTCCCAAAGGGAAAGCACTCCTGGGGCTGCACCCCGAGGAAAGGCTCAGGCCTTCCCCTTCTCCCTGCGGTGACAAGACTTGAGATTCCCTTCACAAATCATTCCTATTCCACAGTGAAAGCCATTCTGAGAACTAATGCTTTTCATCCTGTCAGGACAAAGAGGAATAAACAGCATTCCTCGAAACCTCCATCTTCCAACGTATAAAAACAGGTCTGAAGAATTGGTTCCTTCAGCCAGTGAAGCTGCAAGTACTACTCGAAACAGCTGCCTTACTCTTGTGGGGGAGGAAGGGAAGGGAAAAGATGGATTTGTGCCTTTTAAAACCAGATTGAGAATTGTTTCCTGGAACTGGAGTGCTCTGGTGGGACTCACCACCTTTGGCTGCTGCTGGTACAAAGCGGTGGCACCGTGCAGTAGCCGACCTGAAGCCAAGACTCAGAGGCTGGGAGGGTTTAGGGCCGGTGCTGCTGGCACATTCAACGTTGCTTTGCCACACTGCTGGGGCTTTAAGGTACTCCAGGCTTCACAACTGGAACTGGTTCCAAAAACCAGGCTTCACTACTTAAAAACGTTACCTAAAAGTACACATAAGCCACTGAAAGGAATACCAGCCTTCACTTGACACAAACAATCCCAGAAGCGAGCTCTGGAGAAAGGAATGGAACAGTCTGCTGGACAGAAGCTGGGGTTCACAGTCCTGCTGTTACGTCCTGACTCTGTGATGAACATCACACGAGGCTCTGAGCCACGAAACCAGAACACAACTGGTACACAACGTGCTGCTTTCCCTTTGTTTTGCTGCTGCTGCTTTTCTGCTCTTCTGAGAGGCTGTGGAACACTTGTGTGTGTGAGTGTGTTGTGATGCAGTTTCTTGAAATACAATTTGGGCTTAAAATACTGTTTAAAAAACAAACCCAAGTGGGAAGGGGAAAAAAAAAACAAAAACCTCAGAAGAATGGATGAAAATAACCCAAAGGTTTGGCTCTGAGCACGTGCTCCAGGCCAGGGCAGAGACCCTCCCTGCAGAGGACCTGTTTCCTTCAGTGGGACACAGCACGACAGGTTCTTCCTCTCATTGTCTCGAGCTCGTTAAGGCAAAGTAAATTGCATTGTGAGTTCTGGTGGCTGTGGGGCTGAGGGCCGGGAGCTCCTCCAAGGCAGGAAGATCACACCTCCACTGTGGGCACCGGGCTGAGGACACACACATCTGGGGTGGTGGTGGGGAGTGGGTTTCCTTGCATTGGAATAAAGAAAAGTGTCATCTTGGTTTTTAAACCCAAGGTAATGCCAAAGGGAGAGCTGGGCCTCCAAAAGGCTTTTGATGCCGACCCAGCCTGAGATTGGGTTCTGCTCACTCCTCCCGCTGCCTCCCACGGGCAGAGCGAGGCTGATGGGGGCTCAGAACACTCCTTTTGCTCTGCACACAGTGCAGGAGGGTCTCCTTCACCTTCAGGGTACCCACATCACCCCCTCAAACCGACCGTGGGTCTCCTCAGGGCTGCCTCCTCGCTCCCACAAACGCTGTTCCCGTCCTGGTGTGGCTTCGACGGCTGTAGGAAATGCCTCTGGGTGTCAACAAGGCTTCAGACTCCGCAGGTGTTTTTCAGATGCCAGAATGCAGACAGCTCCGTGGCAGCCCTTGGGAAGGAAGGGCTCACCCTTTGAACACTGTGGGATTCCTCGGGTGAGCCGGGAGGATTTAGTGTCTTCATCCCACCAAACGGGACCCAAACTGGTGCAAAGGAGCAGTTGAGGATTCGTTTCGGCTTCCTCTCTCAAGTCCTAACTTAGGATTTGTCACCCACAAACGCTGTATTGCTAAGTAGTTAACACCAAAGCTACTCATCTACAACCTACTGCAACGAAGGAGGCTGACAAGAAACCCCTTCCAAGTCTTGAGAATAACAAAGTTTAACTACCTTTGACACGTGTGACTCCGACCACTGAACCCTGGCGTGGCAGCCAAAGGGACTCTTCTCTTCTTTTTTCCCCCTATAAAGTAAAGCAAAAGCTTCTCAACTCTACTGCCAGAGTTCCTGTTGTGGTGGGAAATTGGGGGGGGGGGGGGGGGTTTTTTTTGTTCCTTTTGCTTCTAAGATGGTTTAAAATTCATTTACAAAAGCAGAATACTGAGGTTTCTGTGCAAGAGTCCTATATACAGTAACAGGACATCAAGGTTGGTTTTGTGGATCACAGGAAAAAACTAATCCTTTTGAAGCCTTTTTTTATGACTCTGGAGTCTCTGGGACTTGGACCCTTGGAAACTGAAGCTGATGCCAGTGCTGGGAAGTCAGCGCTGGCTGCTGCTAACGTGAGACGACGACGACGACGCAGGGGGGTTGTTTCCAGAAGGAACCAAACCAACTGCAGGGAGAGAGTTTCTTTTGGCAGGGGAAGGAAGGACTGAGTCGAGACTGGGATCGTGGACTCAAGTCACACAGCTTGCTGGTGCCAATTGGGACGAGTTGGGAAACTTCTTTGCCTCTTGCACTGGGTCTCAATGTGACACTGTCTGCTCGAAAGTGCAGAAAGCTTTGAAGAGTTTTACATTCTCCTGTAGTGCAATCCTTAAAAATCCCAGAGATTAGTGCCTGATCACTTTTGAAACAAAGTAGACGTTTTACCTAGCCCAGGGGTGCCAAAAGTCCTTCTGGCCACCTGCAGCCTCCAGCTTCCCCCCTCCCAACGGGAGCTGCCCAGGAGTTGGATGGTTCACCTTAGAAAAGTCCACATGTGGCAACGTTCCCCAGCAAAGAAAAGTACTGTTGGGTGTTGTACTTTGCAACAGAAAAGGCAGCTGCCCAAGCTCCACCATCCACCCACCCACCCACCCATCCTATGACACGTTAAGTCACGAGTTCCAACAACGAGATCCAAGCTCGAATTTGGCAATCACAAATGGGTTTGATGCACCCCTAAGCTAGATTTTTTTTTTTTTCTACCTAGTCTAATAAAGTAAAGCACCTTTGGATTAAAAAATACATTAAGCTTAACAGCAACTGGACGTCTCAGTTTGGTGTTTCGATCTCCTTCCATCTCCATGGCTTACAGCATTTTCTTGCCAGAGAAAACATCAGTCTGTGGAGTCAATACTTTCAGAGGGAGGAGCGTACTTCAGCCTAAACGTACCTGGGGGGAGAGGAAAACAGAGGAGTTACACACCAGCCACCCACCTTCTTGATAGCTCAGGACTTGGAGAGAACAGGCAAGGTAACGTAGTGAGGCAGAGTACCACACGAGGAAAAGGAAAGCAAAGCATGGTTTTACACTCAGATGGAGATCTGGGGCTGCCCAACATTCGGTTGGGATCATCTACATGGAAATGTAACTGATGTAATGAAATTCAGCTCCAAAACACAGCTCTGATAGATCTCCAGGTTGGGAGTGATGAGGCAGCAATGCTCCTTCCCCACTGGCTGCTATCAAAACATTAACCATGGCAAGGTTAGTTACATTTCAGCACTGCTGGGACTTGTTGCCTCCAAAGCAGCCACTTGTTCATTCAGAATGGTCAAATCCTCTGTGAAAACACAGACAGGCAGACACTACAGACAAGACAATGTACGACACATCCACCTCAGTGCTGGTTTGGTCCCCTCATATCTCATTTTATTAAGCCCACACCACATGCAATTTATCTCCAGAGGATATGTCAGTCAAAAGGAAAAGTGGGCCTAGAGAGGGCTGTGGGTATGAGTTGTTTCCTGCCCAGAAGGACTGGGACTCTCTGCTGGAGCAGGCTGTGCTGGGAGCCTGGGAGCACCGTGCCCTGCAAAGGAATTGCAGCAGCTGAATGGGACCTGTAGGGTACCTCAGCAAGAATCCTTCCTTCTGGTGACTCTTTTGTGGAGAGAAGGGGAATGGAGTTTGTAAACTTCCAAGGGAACTTGCAGAGACAACCAAAGATGACCCGGATGACAAAGGTATAAGCAGCAACCTCCAACCTTATTCCCCTCTCTAACCTATCCACAGCAGCTCCCTCCTTGTTTCCCAGGAACCACGAGCCCTGCAGAGCACCCCAAGTCCTCACCTTGCGTCCTCACAGAAGTATCTGCTGACAGAACCCTAAACCACCAGCTCTGAAGAACAGCATTTCTTTATGCAAGCCAGAAAGGAAGAGCTGCCCCTCAGCCTCCCCACTCATGCCCTTGAGCACCCACACCAGTCCCTTCTACTACATTTACCTTGCCGATTGAAGTCCATGGGAGGCTGTTTGCAGTCCTGAGCTCTGTGACCACTGGCCCCGCAGTTGTAACAGGAGAGGTTGCCATTTTTTTTGTGACTCGACCCATTGGCGTTGCCCATCATCCCCTGGGCTTGATACACCCCCGCCGTCCCCGCCAAGAAGTTCTGCATGGGGGGCACGGCGAAGGTGGACTGACCGCCCATGACAGAGTCCGGCGCCAGGCCGCCGTTGTAAGCCGTGTGCACCACGGGGAAGGTGGTGCTGCTGTTGTACTGCTGAGTGTTGATGTAGCCGTTGCCACACAGAGGCCCAAAGGGCAGCAACGGGAAAGTAAACATGGAAGGTCCCGAGAAAGGATGTTGGAAATAGTTGGCGTAGCTGACGGTCATGCCGTTGGAGCCGCAGTTGCCGCTGCAACCGCAGGAGCTGCACACCATGCAACCGGGAGGCTGCGGCGGCGGCTGCTGCTGCTGCGGCTGCTGCTGGTGGTGGTGATGGTGATGGTTCTGGTTGGGGACTGGGATGCTCCCAGCTGAGCCACCGCCACCGCCGGAGCTGCTGCTGCTGCTGCTGGAGCTGCTGCTGCTGTAGAAATTGTTGTCGGCAACGGAGGAGAGCGTGGGGCTGGAGCTGGGAGCGGGGCAACTGGGTAAGTTGGCCATGGTGGCGAAGGAGGTGGAGGGGTGGCTGCTGGAGGAGGCCGCGTTGCTGTTGGCGCAGAAGCTGCCTTGCAGCGGCGCCACCGGCACGCTGCTCATGGCGGAAAAGGCAACTTTGGTGTTGGCTGTGTACAGAGCAGTCCGGGGGTTTATTATTGCAGGGGACACGGTGATTTGCATATTACTGGAGCAGGACGTTTGCCCAGCCATGGCAGACTCGGTGGGAAGAGACGAAGACACCAGGAGTTTGATGGGAGGACGAGCCACGTGGAAGACGGTGCTGGACGTGACGGTGGCAGCCGTGCTCGTCTCTACGATCAGTCCTGGCTGCTGAGCAGTTTTGATCACTCTGTCCAACGTGGAAGCGTGAACGACTTTGGTCCGAGGGCCAAAGTTAATAGTAGACGTGGGTGAGCTGTTCTCGGCGGCCCCCGACAGCACCTGCATGGGCTGGTGCGGAGAAGACGAAGACATGACGTCCACCACTGGGTTTCCAAAGCTCTTCTCCATTTTTATGCTGCCCCTAGGCCCAGGAGACACTTTATTTCTTTCTTCTAAAGACAAAAGCGAGTGCATAGAGGACGAGAGCAGCTTCATGTCTGTGCCGGCACGCTCGGGTTTGTGCACGGCGTTGAGCACACGGATGGGGGTGATGTGAGGAGAGGCCGCAGACATCATCTGCATGGGCAGCGTGTGGTGGCCGGCAGGAGTCGAGCCCACGTCGTTCTGCACGGGCAGCACCTGAGCCGTGGGCCTGGCAGAGCTCGACGTGAAATGGTTCAGCAACATCACTGGTTTCTCCTTCTCTGAACCCTCCAAGTGAATGTCTAAACCTGGGGACAGAAATACCTGGTAAAGCGCAACTGCTTCGCTGCACCAAGCTGGGCAATACGGGCACCCCCCTCCCCTCCGGGGCTGTTTCTGCTTACGCCTGTCGTTCTCCTCGGCGCTGTCTGAGCTCTCTTCCCTTGTCTGGATCCCCATGGGGCTGGAAGAAGAGCTGGAGTACTCAGAAGAGCTGCCCTCCCGGGGTAGTGAGTGGGCTGGCTGATCCACATCCACTCGCAGCTCTGCGGAGAGAGGGTGTGCGAGCAATCAGGGGATGCAAACCAGAGAGGAAACACCTACTCAACAGGAGCTCACTGCAACTGTTTTGTCACACACCTAACACAGGGATGCTCAAGAGATACACACTGACTGAGAAGCTGGAGGCCTATCAGTTGCTGACTAGTGCAGATGGACCAAATCCCCAAGTGGTGGGCGCTGGAAGGGCCCTGCAGAGCTGCTCCAGCCCAAGCCCCCGATAAAGCAGCTTCCCCTGGCTCAGGGGGCACAGGAACGTGTCCAGGTGGGTTTGGGAACCTCCTGAGAAGGAGCCTCCGCACCCTCCCTGGGCAGCCTGGGCCAGGGCTCCCTCATCTCAGCACCAAAGGACTTTCTCCTTGTGTTTAAGGGGAATGTTTTGTGTCCCAGTCTGTGCCTGTACCCCTTGTCCTGGCACTGGCCACCACAGAAAAAACACTGGCTCTATCCTCCTGCAACCCACCCTTTAGGGACTTGTCAGTGTTGCTGAGGTGTCCCTGAGTTCAGGCTTCTCTTCCCCCAGCTGAACAGCCCCAGGGTCCCTCAGCATCTTGGTGTTCCTGCACTGGCCTCTCTCCAGCAGTTCCCCGTCTCTCTGGAGCTGGGGAGCCCAGAACTGGACACAGGACTCCAGATGAGGCCTCAGCAGGGCAGAGCAGAGGGGGAGCAGAACCTCCCTTGACCTGCTGCCCCCATGGAACAGACAAAGACATTCACATAGAAGTCACAAAGAGGAAACTACCACACTCCATACACACAGGAATCAGACTGTGTCGTTGCTCCCTATGGAGCCCATGACGTTTTTGGAAAAGAAAGCTTATGGCAGGTTAGAGAAAAAGCAGTACAGGAAGGCACTTGGTCTCGTGCAAGGACACATTGAGCCCTGGGGGCAGAGCAGCATCCTCTGCTCCCCTTTCTTACCTGCAGCGTGGTTGCCACGAATGCTCTGGATAGGCCCCACGTGTGTCGTAGGGGGAACCCTTGCCACACCACTGCTGGTAACTGAGGAAGGTGTTGTGGGGTTTAGGCACCGTTTCTCTGATTTTTCCCTGTAGGGTGACAGAAAAGCATTCTAAAGGAACAGAAACTGGCTAAAGCACAATGACAGAGAAATGGATTTCTGAATGAAACCCAAGCACACAAAGCTCAAACAACCCACTGAATGCTACACTGATCTGAAATGGAAACATTCAGGAACCAAGCTTGACCAGAGCTACTTGCCAACAGTTTCATTTGGACTATTTGCCATCTGATTACAATCCTAATGCCCTTATATTTGTAGAAGGTAAAATGTCACCAGATGGTGTCTAAATTCGCCTGCGGGCTCTGTAAGCGCGTCCCACACACAGCCAGGAGCAGCCACAAGCCAAATGCAGCCCAAAAGTTTCCAGTTTGCAAACACACTCTGGAAAAAACCACTAAAGCTGATGAGAGATGTTGTCAAGGAGCTGTGATAAACAGGCATGGATTTGGGTTTTTTAATTGCTTTATAAGTAACTGTAGGAGCTTCAGAATAAACATTTCTCTTTAAGTGGAGTGAGAAGAAACAGAACAATCTGTTGCATCAGTTTCCCCAAAGTGCTACTAATACTGCCAAGAGCACTGTCCTTCTTGATACCACCTTCACCACATGAAGCTGTGATCCTCCTGACACCAGGGTTACCTGCCACAGCCCTGACTTTCAGTGGTTTAGCTCCATACAGAGTTAGGAACCCAGATCCTGCACTGGTATCATCTGTCAGCTTGCCCTCAGCTGCATTTGCCACAGCAGGATACCAAACAGGCTTCCCAAGATGTTGGGCTCTGTCTGCACTGACTGGAAGCCAAAAAAAATTGTCAGGTCTTACGAAGAAAAAGTCCTGCTGGGCATCCTGACTTTGAGTGTGCATCAGCTGAGCTTGCAAACACACCAGCTCAGTGGCTCGCTTGCCTGATTCCCTCCTGACCCATCAATCTCAGGTAGGTGGTAAGACCAGAAGTCTACATGGGCTTTGCACATCTGTTCCACAAGCTTCAAAACCAAAGCAACAGCATCTTCTGTAAATGATTTAAAAGATGCCCCTTTCCTCAGGAGAGCTGCCAGCGTGACAGGTGAAGATGGACATTTATGTTATGACTGGGTTGCCACAGCCTTTTGAAATAGAGTTCACAAATTCATTGCATTTAGTTATTCCTTTAGCACAAGCCTGAAGAGACAACAGTAAACCAAAAAGTACTAAATAGTACGTGGTTAAGCCCCCTTTGCAAGAGCTTTTCAAAGTAACTGACACAACCACAGAGGAAGGGAGAGAAGCAGCATCTGTATTTACAGCTGGGAATCTTGGTAGGTTTTACAAGTCTGGAAAGCAAAGACCATTGTAAAACTGCTGTTAAATATCTAATGACCTTCAAAAGACAGTTCCTCCCTCCTACCCCCCCACCACGTACTTCTCCAACTCCAGCTGGGTCTTGAGCTTCTTCTTTGCTCCCATAGTGAGGGATTCAAACTTATTCAGATCTTCCTCCGTAAGACTCAGGAACTTGTAAAGAAAAAAAAAAACCATGCTTAAGTTTTAAAGGCTGAAACAGTGCGTGTTTGTGTTAACTCTTATAAAGATGAACTCCTTATGTACATATAAAATAGAACTTTGTGCTATAAATGAGTTTAAGGATCTGTTTCTCTTGGGGAAAGAAAACCCCACTCTGGTTTCCCTAGTTGTGTCATTTCAGGAATCAATGTGCAGCAGCAGCTTAGTTGGAGAGAGTATTCCAAATGAAAATGTTCTCACAAAATATGGATCTGGACTGTGAAAATATTGAGCTACAATAGGAAAAAATTAATATATTTAAAATAGAATGTAACAAAAATCATCCCCAGCAAAACAAGCCTAACAACACTTGCTTTTGTAAAACCACACTAGAATGTGAACAGTTTTGCTACTTTGTTAAGGTAAAAGCCATCCCAATACCTATTTCCTCTCACATAATGAAGAAGCTCAGGTTGGAAGGCTCTGGAAACAGATGCCAATGAAAAACATCCAATCACGAAGCCACCGACTCAGCTCTGGCTCAGCCTAAACTCCCACTGGAGGGCGTTCAAGGCTAAAAGACAGGGAGAGGCCAGGAACGTTACAGAGGGAGCTGTCTGAATGCTGTAATAGCATTCTGCTGAGGTAAAACCCAGCACACAGTGTCAGTTGTGACACTTGCAATGCAAATACAAAAGGGATCACTTTTCCCATAAGGATTTCTGCAGAAAACAAACACCTCACGTCCAGCTGCAGGTAAGTTTCTGGCAGAACTCTCTGTGACTCTGTTTTGTTTTAAATAAGGATCATAGAATCACAGAATGACAGGGGCTGGAAGGGACCTTTAGAGATCATCTAGTCAAATCCCCTACTAAAGCAGGTTCCCCTTGATCAGGGCACACAGGAACGTGTCCAGGTGGGTTTGGAAACCTCCTGAGAAGCCCCCACCCCCTCCCTGGGCAGCCTGGGCCAGGGCTCCCTCACTGAAACAGCTTTTCCTTATGTTTAAGTGAAACTGTTTGTGTTGCAGCTTGTG
Organism: Urocolius indicus; assembly: GCA_013401255.1. Classification (NCBI taxonomy): domain Eukaryota; kingdom Metazoa; phylum Chordata; class Aves; order Coliiformes; family Coliidae; genus Urocolius; species Urocolius indicus. The sequence goes on from WBNH01009531.1 coordinate 19,644, forward strand.
CCCATCACTCCTTGTCCTGGCACTGGATACAACAGAAAAAAAAGCCCTGCCCCAACCTCCTGACACCCACCAGTGAGATATTTGTAACTATGAATGAGCTTTGCCCCTCAGTTTCCTCCAGACTGAACAGCCTCAGGTCCCACAGCCTTTCCTCATAAGGAAGATGTTCCAGTCTACTCATCATCTCGGTGGCCCTGCACTGGCTTCTCCCCAGCAGCTCTCTGTCCCTCTGGAGCCCAAGTATTTTGGGAGAAAAAAATCAATAGAGAAGTATAAAGAAAGAAAAAAAAACCCAACAAGGTTTAGTTATCTACTGCACATCCAAGGGATGATCAGGGAGCCAAAGCAGAGCTCCTAAGGCAGCATGTCAGTTGGATCTTCAAGCATTCAGGGAAGAATCCTACAACAGGAGGCAGCTGTTTAACAGCCCAGGCCCCAGCAACACCACAGATCCAAAACAGAAAAGAGGTTTTCATCAAAATGTTATTGCTTCAAGAGAGTGCAAATCCTCCCAGCATCTGCCAGCAACTTCTGCAAGAGGAAAGGCTGTGGGATCTGGGACTGCTCAGCCTGGAGAAGATGGGGGAACCTCAGCAACACTTACAAGTACATAAAGGTGGATGTCAGGATGGGGCCAGTCTTTGTTGTGTGGTTGCCAGTGATAGGACAAGGGATAACAGGCAAAAGCTGGAACACAGGGAGTTCCACTGGCACAGGAGGAGAAAGTCCTTTGGTGCTGAGGTGAGGGAGCCCTGGCCCAGGCTGCCCAGGGAGGGTGTGAAGGCTCCTTCTCAGGAGGTTTCCAAACCCCCCTGGACACATTTCTGTGCTCCTCGATGAATGGAAACCTGCTTTAGCCAGGGTTGGACTGGATGAGCTTCTAGAGGTCCTTTCCAACCCTTATCATTCTGTGATTCTCAAGGCAGATGTTTGCAGCCTCTCTCTGTGTGCTACAGAACACAGGGATAACTGAAAAGCTGTCTCCCTTTTCTTCATCCACTGCCCTACCTTCTCCATTGTGAGCTGTTTGAAGACAGGGTAGTATTTGTGCAACCGCAGCTTCCTGAGCCAGTCTAAGATCCCGTTTTGCTCCTGTGTCTGAGGGGTCTGTGGGCTGGAAGACATCAGCATGGGTGAAGCAGAGGAGTCCATCTGGGTGCGATAGGCCAGCGCCGAGCCGGAGCCTCCCGCGTGGGAACAGTGGGGCAGTGCAACGGGAGCTGTGGCCGAGTGCTGGACGTGGTTCTGAGAAGCCTGGATGCCAGCCACCCCACATATAGGCCTGCAAAACAGGAACAGAACTGGAGCTCACCTACTACCACCAACCTACCCACTTCCAGGGTTTCAGGTACAACTTGCACTGTTTGATCTGAGTGAGGGATGTGGAGCCAATAGCACAAACACCGCTACTGCTGGCAAACAGCAAAGCCTGATCTGCAGCTTAAGCAGAGGCTTCCCTCTGTAATCATGGATAATATATGTTCTCCTGCTTCTCTGTGATTTAAAAAGGGTTTAGAGAGAACAGTTGTGGTTCAGCTTTGCATTATTAAAAAGAAGAAAAGAAACCCAACTGTAATCCCATGGAAATGTATTTTTCACATGTGGAAGTGGCGACATAACCCATAACATTGGCTTCTGGGAAGGTTCTGTTTCTTGTTGGAGCAAATGAAAATCACCTTCAAAGAGGATGAGTACTAAGTCTTTTAAACCCTATACAAAAGGCAAGATGATTTCTTTCCTTGTTTTCCCAAGGCTGATTCCCTTGGAAGAGGTCCCTCTCCCTCTGAAAGGAAAGGCCCTGCTGTACAAGGAAACATTCAAATATGCTGTGGAGAGAAAACACCCTTTGCCCACTAAGACTTATAGTAGGGAATGGCCAGATCTGTGCCTACAATTTGTATGATCATTATTCCTTTTAAGTATGTGATGGAGAATGTTCTAACTTATACAGCAAGGTCACAAAGCAGGCATCCATCACTACAGCTCCACATCAAAGTGCTGAGATGCCAAGCAGTAGTTACAGCTTTGAGCATTTTGCAAAATGCTGCTTAGATGGGTGTTCAGAGGTTTTACTGCCAGCAGGGACATGGCACATGTCTGACCTCATAGAATCATCACAGCTGGAAAAGACTTTTGAGATGATCAACCTCACACTGTCAAGCCCATCACTGAACTCAACCATGTCCCTCAGCACCTCATCTGTGCATCTTTCAAATATCTCCAGGGATGGAGACTATCCCAACTCCCTGGGCAGCCTGTTCCACTGCTTAACAACTCTCTCAGGGGAAAAATTCTTCCTTCCCCAGCTCCAATCGAAACCTCCCCTGGTGCAACTTGGGGCCATTTTGTCGTGTCCTGTCATCCATTACTGGAGAGAAGAGACACAACCACCAGCAGCAAGAGATTCTGGCACAATGCTAGAAAGTTTGGTCCAATGGTAATTACATTTTATATCCTTTATTCTTGAAGCTGCAGGTGCATTCTCTGGCTTTCCTTTCTAGCAATTCCATTTTGACTTGCAAACTATCTGTTACCCAAGTCCTGTTGCTTTTGCAATTGACTCACCTCAAATCTTTTCTTCAAGCAATTACCTGTACTAAGCTCTTGAGCTCATGATGATGGGTTTTCTTAAGGTATGTAAAGCAAGAACAAAGGACAGCACCATCAATGCTAGCAGTACCTTACACTGACATTCTCACTGTCTATCTGCTTTGGGCAGATCACACACTAAGGCTAGAACATCTTAAAACCAGCTCCAGATGAATATGAAAGTGTAGGCACAAAGAAAGCCCCAAGGGGAGACTTATGTGATGGGGTTTTACACCTAACCAGAACAAATGCAAGCAAAAGAAGTGTCTCACCTTCCAGATGTTCCCAACGTAGTTCCTACTTTATAAAGCGAGGGGTTGGCAGGATCTAAGAACGGAGAACAGAAGATACAAATGGAATCAGTTCAAGAAGCATACATCAGTACAGAAGATCAGTTTTTGAACTTGACTTAAACTTACTTGAACTCTGAAGTTGCTGTGAAGGAGATGAAGTGCTGAAGAACTTCCTAACATGGTCATTTTTCACCACATGGGGAGGTAACGGTGCCAAGTACCTGCAAGTTCATCAAAAGCAAACAAACCCATCCCAGCTCTGTTAGATTTGAGTTGCAGCTGCCTGTGCAATCACTCATGATTGGAGACTGTACATGGAATTTGGAAACAAAAACATAAAAGACCTTTCAAGTCCATGACACCATGCAATTGTGAATCAAAGATGACTGGAATTGTATGGATAATCCTGTCCTTAACAGCATTTAAACACACGTTACCATTGTGTTGCTTCACTCTGTTTAGTGCTTCAGTGAAGATGCTTAATTTAGGAACATTGAAGACTCCTAAGGCAGAAAATGTTCAAATGTGAACTTGAACATTTCCTTTCAAATACAAAAACCTGAGGATCATAAGATATAGATCTGTTATTTCCTTTTCTCCTCTTACAGATAAACAGAAGTTGCAGAGTCTGGCAGTGGAGGGGAAAAGGCTGTAAAACCTATGCCACGTTCTCCCTGGGAAAAATGGCAATCTCATAAAACTTTGCAGTGTATGAAGTGAATTCTGTCAACATGAGTGAGCTCCTTCTCAAGCACCCACTGCCTTTTGCCAAATCATTTGAAAACATATAGGGAATTGATAAAAAACAGAAAGTGTTTTGAGCAGATCTTCATCCTTTAAAAGACAGACTTTCAGTAAAAGAATCAACTATAAGCACAAACACAAATGTGTTTTCCTCTTTGAAAGATCACAGTTCATTTCAGACTTTTTCAAACACATAGCACTTAACAGAACAGCTTCTTTCTCTGCTCCAAAACCTGCTGCTTGTAAAGGCAGATTACTGCTCTATTAACCTAAATCTGCAGACTGTTGCTAGCTGAACAGCAGCAGCAGCAACACACAGTCTCTTACCCTCCCTAATTCTTGTCAAGAGGCTGTGATCCTCCAAGCACAAAAGCGACTGTTTGAAATGTTAATGCTGTTTGTCATGAAAAATATTCTAGGGATACACCTGCTACCTCTATGGAAAAACAATATCTAGGGTGGCTCTGCCAACAGTGGACAAGTCACAGAATCACAGAACCTCAAGGGCTGGAAGGGACCTCAAAAGATCATCCAGCCCACTCTCCCTGCCAGAGTAGAAGCACCTAGAGTAGGTCACACAGGAGCTCATCCAGCTGGGTTTGGAATGTCTCCAGAGAAGGAGATAGCACAGCCCATCTGGGCAGGCTGTGTTGACTCAAAGAAAAGAGGTGTTTAGCAAAAGCTCTAACAAAAGCTCGAGATAATGGACATTTGTGATGATGGGAGGAGATGCTATTACTTAATTAACTGCAATAACAAAAATGTAATGGCTATATATACACACCTAATTACCTTTTTTAAACAGAAGTAAAATAAACACCACAACCACTTAAAACAACTTGAGACAATAAAAAACTCTGTGAAAGAGCAGAGAGGAAAAAAAATTCTCCACAATCCATCCTTCAATACAGAAAGATGATTATTCAGGCAATTGTTTTTTCCTCAGTTTTGGAGGGTTGGGGTTTTTTTAAGACATTTTGGCTATATTTTGAGCCCAAACAAAGCTTCTGCAAAGCCAATGGTCCTCTGTCTGTTTTCGATGAAGAATGAGGAAACTGTCAGTTGTCCAGGAAGCTTAATACAGAATATTATTACCATCTGTGTTTGTCAAGAAAGGGTTCCTGAAAAATTCTTATGCTGTTGTAATTAGTAGAATATCAAGAAATAATGTTTAGGATCAGGCTTTACTTTCTAGAAAGGATTTTAGAGGATTGATATATTTCTGTTCCTATTCTGTGTCCTGAAGTTATTAGAATGTGCAGAAATAGCGCTTAAAATTAGGATCTAATTTCTGGGAAGGAATTTAGAACATGAATATAATACTTTTATTCCCTGTTTTTTGCTTCCACTGAGTACAAAGAGCCAAGTGTCAAGATGAAACCCCCCAAACAACACAAAGGGCAGCATACCTAAGGTCCGATTCCAGGTCCATGTGGTTCCGTTCTAGGTAAAATGAATCTGGACCAGCTAGGCAAGGAATGAATTTCTCCAAGTTTTCTTCTGGATACAGCTGAGATAGCTAAAAGGTGGAGGATATTATAAATGAAAAGAAGACTTGTTACTCCTGTGAGAGATAAAATTGCTGTGCCTTGAATGCAAGTCAAACATCTAATGAAGTTCAATCTATCTGTGTGATCTCAGAACAGTCTGAAAAGTGTCACTGAACAAAATTACATACAGGGACAAAACATCTCTCCATTGCCAAAGCGTTGTTCATATCACCCTTACCTTTGAAACAAATTCAGTCACTTCAGTGGAAGATTTGGTTACCAACGTCACTGAAGAATCAGACCACAGGACCTTTGGAAGTAAAATACATTCAGTTTAGTAATTAACAGCCAGGGATATAAATTGGGTTCCAAAAGATCAAGAATAGCTATCAAGTGTCCCCCACAGCCTGCAAGAAAGTTTGTAACATGTGGCATCAATATGGGAAAACTTCTTTGGTGCACAAGTAACTCTGACTGAGTCCTCCCTCGCTACCCGACTGCACTGTTATTGCACTTAACAACTCTTTCTGGATGCTTTAAAAAGCCCTTCCTAGTTTACACAGCCATTACACACTGCAGACATCCAGTACTGAGGAACAGACTACTAAGTAATGGAAATGTTTGGCTTTCTCTTATTCTTATTGTTAAAAAAAGCAGCTGTTTTGCAGAACCTGCTGTACAATGTGAACAACTCACCACAGCACAACAGTGCCTATTTCTAATTAATCAACTCCATATGCCACGTGGAGTTAAAGGTGACAACAAATCACTCCACTGCAAAGAAGAGGCAAAAACTAGAAAGGAAACCTGCAGGTACTGCTCTAGCTACGCTCCTTAGACACCATCTTGTACATGCCCTACAAAAAGGAAACAGCTCAGTATCTCTTCCCATATGCTTTCTGCATTAAGTCGTTACATTCTTAGTTCCAGAGGCATTTACTGGTTGGTGGATGATTGGTTTAACTGAGCCAAAAGTCAGGATTTCTTGGCACAAAGAGTATCAGCATGAGACTGCCTGATGGTAAATCCCTTCAGACTGAAGATACCTATTCGAGGAGTTTGGAAGGCGTAGGGATCTTTCAGCCCTTCTACAGGGGGAAGAAGCTGCTTTTATGAGTTAAGAATCAGGAGGCCATCTTCTCACATGATACTAGTTTCAATGACAACTGAAAACATACACAAAGTTTTTCCAGCCATCAGAATGCTGCCAAAAGGACTGGTGAGAGTATTTCAAAATATATTACATAATGGAGGAATTTCCTCTCTGCAGAGCTGTTACACAAAAAGTAAGGGGGAGGAAAGGAAGACAAGAAGAAAAAGAACTCAAGCAGTTTCTGTTTTTACAAAGCCTGTGGGGTTTTGGTCTGGGTTTTTTCAAGTTGATGAGAAATCAATCCTTTCTCTAGATTCATGAGACATTTCAAAAAGTAGAGGAGAAACTTCTCTCTGTCTTTCTAGTTTTGGAATAACCCAACATTTGTTACGACTTAGGTTTTGGTAACTTGTTATAATTTTCAATACAATCATGTGAAGCATAAACAGAGGGAACAATAGCATTGCAAAGCCAGGCTGGAAACACTCAGTGCCTGCTCTATCTCCTGACCTCCTGTTTCCAAGCTACTGAACAAAAACATTTCATAGTTGGGTTTCCAACCCAGCAAACAGCAACTTATTACCTCAGATAAACTATGCACTGTTCTTGCAGGTACAAGCTGTCAAGTGAAATACTGGTTAAAGTGAGTTCTGGTATTTACAGGAAGATTTATAATAGGAGAGGATGTTGCACGAGGTACTATTATGTAACTGGAGTCCAGACAAGTGCATACTTCCTAAATATTTCTAAAACCCCTTGAAAACATCCTTCATGACATTGATAATGTTTGAAACACTCATGGGATTCAGCAGATTCAGAACATCCGTGAACCAAGGCAGGCAGTGGTTAATGTCAACATCACAAGAAGGTGCTGAACTGATGCTCTGTCTCAGGTGGTTGTTTTACAGCATAACTTTTCTTTCTGCTAGAGGTTGTGGATAATTGAGATACTACTGTCCACTTTCTTTTGGGTGCTCCTTTTCTCACCGACTCTTTGGCTCTGCTGCCTCATTAAGCAGAGACAGACATTTTCTGGGCCCCGCATTCTGAGTTTTGGACTATGTCCTTCCAACTAGATGGGAGAAAAGCAGTTTGTCATTCTTTCCCCAGCACCTAAACTCCAGTCTCTTATTAACAAGAGGTTTCACAAAGTGAAGTCATGCTTCCAAAGAAAAGTGTGAGCAACAACTGACCCTCCAAAAGCTACGTAAGGACGGGGAGGAAGTCGCTTCTCCTAGCAGCTTGCGGCTAACCACCCTCATTCCAAAGAAACTATTCTCACTTCCAGTTTGAATTAGTCTGGCTTCAATTTTCAGACAAAGGTTCCTGTTTGGCTTTTTTTTTTTTTTTTGATAGATTAAAACCTCCTTTACTGTAAAATGTTTTCTTCCCTCTGGAAAATGCTTTCACAGGATACTGAAACTCACCCTTCACTCAAGGTCTGGAAGTCTCTCACTACATGGCATGAATCATTTCCATAGCTGTCTTCTGTACTCTTCAGCACCCCTTGAAACCAGTAACACCCGAACTGTGTGCCAGTGTCTCCCACTCCCCTCAATGCTGAATGCAAAGGGAAGTGACCATCCTACCTCAGTTCCCATATGTGCTGCCCTGCTTTAAGAGTCTAAATTCTCATTTGTCCATCCTTAAATTCTTTCTGCCTTCTGCATTCCACACACAGATGAACATTCTGGAAGTGTGGCATGGCAGTTTTCCCCTAGATATACGTTTTGCCACAATGTGCTGTATTAGAACAAGTAATTTCTTTTTTCCCTGTGTCCCACTTACCAAACAACTTCTGCATCACCCACAAATATTCATCCAACAGCCATTCATGACTCCTTCCAAAACACTGTATCCCAGAGGAGCTCCACTAGACCAATTTCTGGGAGACTGAGAATGTCTTTAACTCCTCCTTAAGTATTATCATAGAATCACAAAACAGTTTGGGTTGGAAGGGACCTTAAACATCAGTTAGTTCCATCAGTTAGTTACTCCCTTGCCATGGGCAGAGACACCTGCCACTAGATCAGGTCGCTCCAAGCCCTGTCCAAGCTGGCCTTGAACAATTCCAGGGCTGGGGAAGCCACAGCCTCTCTGGGTAACCTGTGCCAGCTCCTCACCACACTCATAGGGAAGATCTTCTTCCTGATATATAACCTAATCCTACTTGCCTTCTTTTCTGGCAATCCTCTCCCCATCACCAAAACTCACCTCAAAGGAATATTCAACGTTTCTTTCATTCTTCTTGTGTGCCAGTCCCTTTAATTCCACCTTTTCAACACTCACTACAAAAAAAAGCAAAGAGATTAAGCAGAATGAGGAGGATATTCTTAAACACATGCAAAAGTGGTGACTCTTCAGTAGTGCCAGGACTTGCTTTGAGAGCATCCAAGGACTTGTGGTGATGCTCCAGGTACCCAGCTGGGTTTTGCCTCACTCAGCAGCCAGGAAGGTTGATCCCACTGCTGTGTCAATGCTTTCAGTTCCAGCCTTAGTGAGGCTTCATTTCAACAAGTACCCAAACTTCACTGAAGTTCTTTTGTTTCCTCATGGCCTTATCATACCACTAATCTTTAATAACAGCATGCTACACAAACATGGGTGGATTTATCTTAATGACATCAAGTGGCAAACACTATCCCTGTGAAGGAAAACCAGCACACAGAGAAATGAAGAAGGGCAAAAGCATCCACGCTCTCAGGGGATGGTTTTGCAAGGAGCTCAGTGCGGTTTCACCGCTGTGTTGACATCACGACTCCTCCTCGACTGCAGTTCCATGGAAAATGTCAGCCTCAGTTGCTGCAATTTGAGTTAAGTTGTAAGTAAAAACAGGATCTTATTGTGGAAAGGGTTGAATAACAGAACAGGTCACTGCTTCCATCTCTACGTGTGACAGGCAGCCTTTACAGACATGACCTTACGCATCAGATATTTCACATGTGAAGTTCTTGGAGACTCTCAACTTCCCCACATACACACACACATCACAAATTCCATCGTGCTCAACTTCACCAAGATTGTTTAACTGATCTTCTATTCCTCTTGCAAATTTCTCCTGCCTTTTGGCCCAAGACATGGAGACAGATTTTTTTCTTATTTAAAAAGCCAATTGACATTAGCTTAGAAATTCAAGAGCAATGCCACCAGACTTGTGCCTCTCCAAGTGAGAGGTGCCTGAAGGAACACATGCTGTTTAGTTTGTGTTTTGCAGAACCCAGACCCCTACTACCATCATGTTTCTCAGGGAACGACCAGTTACAGGAAATTTACCTGTTTCCAACACTATCTTACCTATGAGTATCTAACTCATGTTTATTACATGGGTTCCTCCTGACATAAATGCATGACAAAAATTGCAGTGCAAAAGTCACAGCAACGACATTATAACAAGCAAACTGTGTCAACACCCTCCCAGTTCCCTGTTTCCCACAGTCAGCCTTCAGCCACAGCCACCTTATTGCCTTGATTTGCCTCTATCTTAAAACAATCGTGCCCTGAAGTCTTTCTCACATGCACATTCAGCATTTCAATTGCATCTTGTTCATTTTACAACTTCACAGCCTTGGTCTTGGCTCTTTTAAAGACCTCTTCTTTGTGTCTTATTTATTTCAGGTCAACGTTTTTACAACTGGCAAGTTTTAAATAGAGCTACAGATCTTCACACTCCTCTTTAAAATACAGAATTAACATTCCTTCTGTGATCCTCTCAGCCAGCCCTTCTCCATCTAATCCCAAATTACAAAAACATAAATCCCTGATCTTATGAATGTCGACTCATTACTTAACTGCTTTCTCTTGCTTATTATGGGGTTGGTTTTGTTTTTTTTTTTGGTAGAGACTCACTCCTCTCAAGTTTTCAGTGGATTCCTCTCACGCTTCTGAAACGATTTTGCAGCTGTACCATGCTGTTAAGATTGCATGCTGAGCACCACAAGAACAAAACTCCTGAATGCCAGACATTGATGAGCCATCTAGACAGTATGAAGATTTAAACACGTGCATGGTTCCGAGGTTTTCTTGCCATTTCAAGAAAAATCTACCTTGGTACACTTTAAGAGAATTCAGGGCACCCTTAACTGTGATCACAGTTAAAATCTACTGAATATTAACTGGAATGACATGGACTTCAGAATTGTAAGAAGAACTTGGAAAGGGGATTATGTGAGGGGGGGGTGGAGGTATCACCAATCTCTTGGTGAAGCAGCTGAAAGGATAAGCAAATAATTTGTAGAAAGCCCAGTGGCAACTGCTGCAACATCTGTTTTTAGAGAAGGTCAAAGAAAGCCAGAAAGATACACCAAGTGCTGCTCAACCATTTGGTGTTTATAGCAAATCCAGTGTCACTTAACTGAAGTTGCTCTTATCACTGACATTTCTACAGTACTCAAATACCATCTCTATTTACTCCTCTACAGTAATCCAAGCAAAATTGGTTTACCAATCAATATAAAACAAAGCTGTGTCTGTTTTACTGTGTGGGTTAATGACAAACTTTACATCACCTTGTGGATCGTGTTGTGCTGACAGTTACATGACCTTTTCCCCTGAAAGCTCTCATCTTGTCCAGTGAATGTAATTAGCTGCAGTGAATTTACCCTCTGGAAAATGACTGCAATTAGCAAAGTGAATCTTCTACACTGACTGCAGTGATCCTAAACTGAATCTTGTTAGGATGGGGTCTGTTCTGGAGAATGAAATATAGTTCATTGTGCAGCAGCAATATGCTCCCACGGGCAATTGACTGGATAATTTCTAATGTTATACAAAGTGCTCCAGTAATTTTCTCCCAACTAGCTAATCCCATGAAAAATATCATCTGTCTAAAGCATTCTAGAGTTCTCAATTTGTCAAGTTGTATCTTTTTTTTGTTGTGTGGCTTCTCACATACTCTATGTGTTATTTCACTTGTGACTGGCTTTATTAAAACAGCCTTCCTAAACCTATCACGAAGCTTGACGTTATCCACAACAATCAATCATACACAACTCAGGAAGAAAAAGGTGCCATCTACAAGCAGGAGTGAATAGACATTAAATTTGCTGTTATTCTCCAAAGCATGGGGAATTGCACAAAGAGCTGACTTCCCACAGTATCACTATAAACAATTCTTCAATCAGAAAAACCTCTGTACAGAATTAAGGATACCTGGTACTGTTGTCCTTTTAGGACACCGACTTCAGCAAAACTCAAGCTTCCCAACCCAGGAGATAAAAACAAAACCCAAAAGCAAATGCTTCTAATTCAAGGACTAGTCAAAGAAAGTATCTTTGCACTACTTTAAATCTGAGCTTTAAGTGTGGAACTAATCAATGGTAACTCATCCACAAATAGTCCAGCTACATGCTCCACATTAGGATCTGCTGTGTACAAGGCAGGAGCTGACCAGAGCAGCTTGGCAGGGTATCAAGTCATGATACAAGATCTCAGAGATATATTTTTCTGTCTGCTCCTCTCCCTGTAAAATGATCCTAAAAAAGTGCTTGTGTATGTGTACATGCCTTCCTCACTGCTAGACTTTCTCAATTGCATTGGCACATTTTATCACAGAGATTGATGTAGAATTACCTGGGCAATTAAGGCTGGTAAGTGAAACAGTTGGATGAGATCCCAAATGACACATGAAACAGAGAGAGAGATACAAAGGAGGTTCATAGAACCTGAGTGCTGTAGAGGAAGGCTCCCACTGAGGCTGTGGCACCCCCTGTAGTACAAGGGTCTTGTGGCATCATTCAGAAAAGAGCAGAATGGGCTGGACAGACTGGGACACACCTACACAACCCTAAGCATGCATTCCTACTCACTAGGAATCTGGTTTTTCAAACATCTGAACCGTTGGGTGTTTTGCTGAACTCCCTTTTAAAAGGGCAGCAGACAGTACAAAAATATCTTCACTGACTCCAGAGTTTCTGTAATCAAATTCCCCGAGGTGTTTTTTTTTTATTACTGTATTTGCTCCTTTCTTTTAAACACAAAAGAGAAACATTCTTCACGTGGCTTTCAGTTGTACACAGAATTATATTAAGTATGGAAGTTTGCATTTGAAACACGCCAGCACCAAGGCAGAGTCAGAAAGCACACTGGCTACAGGAACCAAGGTATCTTTTCTCCTTCTCAAATAGTGCTTCCCCTCACTCCAACATGTCCAAGTAAAACAGAGCCAGTGTGCTTGAAGATGTGAATAATTTCTGTGTTCCTACTTTTACCTGTTTTGCTGATATTAGTGCATTTGTCATTTAATCAGTTGAGTGTTTCTCTGAAGGCAGAGACAGCTTCCCTTTCCTCACCTCATGAACAGGTATTATGATGCCAGCCCTCGACCAGCCTCTCCCTCTGAAACAGCAGCAGCTCCAACTCACTCCTAAAATGTCAGCAGCTACATAAAGTCTAAGAGTGATTCTAAGGCCTTAGGATTAGCCACTCCTGGCAGATCAAGGTAAAGTACACAGTGGATGTGGGCAAGAGCAGAAAAGACCATTTCCAGAAGCCACCTTAATATGTCACTGTAGATTGTGGGGTTTATAACTCGCTTTTCAACTTTCAGATCACACAATCACAGAAAATCACTTAGGCTGGAAGAGACCTTTAAGAATGAGTCCAGCTGGATTGAGCCACTGTTAACCCATCAAAGGCCTGGACAGATCAATGTCTCAGTCTAGAGGGAGAATATCTGTGCTCTTCCTGGAAGAGTAAAAAACCTCAAGGTAATGACAAATGCTGACTGAAGAACAGCCCTTTCCCTAACATCCAATATCCCAGCACTAACAACAGCACTGTAGAATTACATGCAATCTCCATTCCATCTTTCACCAGCTTTACTGGGCATGTCAGTGTAATTTGTACCAGTATGTTTTCCCTTTGACATCATGAATAGCTTTACACAGCACTCTTTAAAGAGGTTTTCTTTACCGAAGGGAACCGTACATGAGAGTGCAGACCTTTTATTTTGCACAACACTAAATGAAAGCTACAGATAATACTGCAAGCCAGGAGCACACCACAAAAGCTGAGCAATTGGGTTAAAGTGAATGACATTGAAACTACCAGGAAGGATTTACTACACAGCCTGAAAGTAATTTCCAACTCTATACCTAGGCAGTCATTTTCCCTTTTGTGAAATCACTGCACGTAGGCTCAGTTTGTGTGGCATGGAAAGACTGCTCTCCAGTACTGAGGTGGTAAAATATGAGTGTCTCAACAGTTGCACAGGATTGACCAATCTCAAGCAGAAATGCTACAATTTCTTTTCAAGAAGAAGAAGAAAAAAAAACCATCTTAAGCAGAAGCATTTCATTTGTGTTATAGAAGAGGCCAAGTACTTAATCAGAACTGATGCTCCTGGATTTAAAGGTTTATTCATTTTCCTTCATGGAAACAAACATTCAGATCCAAATACAGCAATTCAGGGGTTTTTTTTGTGTGTGCTGAAAAGGCCTACCTAAAAAAAAAAAATAAAAAAAGGAACTAATAAAATACTTTCCACATCCTTGTTTACATGGAAGTGGTAACCAAAAATGTAACACCGAGTTTCACATGTCATCTCTTGTTCTTTTTCTAGAAGCCACACTTCAAAAGAAGTGTTACTCAATCACTGGAGTCCACCAGACATCAGAAGGTGATCCCAAGTGACTGCACGACAACTAGAAACAAAACCCCACACAGTCTCCCCATTCGACCTTTAAACCCACCAGTGTTTATATGCCCATAGGTACAGGCAAAAGAGGGAAAGGGGAAGAAAACATTCTTTTGCTCATTTCAAAGCATATTCATGGCACCAACACAGTGAAATTACCAAGTCTGCTTTTGTTGGGCTTTTCATAAACAAAAAGGTCAATTGATCAATTGAAGTTGAGAAGCTGCTTCTAAGTATCGGTTTAAGAGGAGTTTCTCGCCTGTTTTTCAGAAAGCTTTTGGCTTTCTGATCTTTTAAAAGCTTTTTTATCTAGGCTCTGATGGAGAATGAAAAAGTCCCAAGATACACTCTTCTCAGCAGAAAATACACTGAGCCTCTTCTGCCACAAACATTCAAGACTAAGTTTCCTCATCAACTTAATTTATTTCCCAACCTTCTACTCCAAGTGTAAATCATTCATTAACTGCAGTTCTGCAGGCCTGAAGAAAACTGGTAGAAGCAAATGTTAGGTTTGCAAAGCACAGAGAGAAATAGTTGGCCAGAGCCTACGAGATGAGCAGATTAGTGAGAGCTGAGACCTAACAAACTTGGGTGTTCATCAGCATCTTTCAAGCTGCTGAGAACTTGGTGTTAGCATGTCCCAGGATCTCAAATCAGGTCAGTCTCACTAAAAGCTCTTTTAAGAAATCAGAGTGCTATAATATTAGCTCACAGTGTTTGTCATTAAAGGCAAGGAAGAGCTGTCTCTGTTGACCTGTCCCTGAGGCTTCTTCAGAGGAAGATTTCACTGGAAGAATATCTCTTTCTGAAGCCTCACTTTGAGCTTCCAAACTCAGATCTAACATGGTCTGAATCACAACATTCTAAGAAGACGACACTGAAACCATTCAACTTGAACCCTGTTCTGTTCAACAATCAGCAAAAGCACACCTTGGACTGTTTCACAACACAGCTCACACACTAACCCAAGCCACATAAAAATATTGATGAGACAGAATCCAAGTAATGGAATAACATCAGATGCTCTCTAGGATGTAATGTTTGTACTCACAAGAACTGTGCTTCTGGAGAGGGAAACAACATGAAAAGACAGGACATAATACTTTTGAAGAACATACTGGAGGTAAATTCAACTTAATGTCAAGTGCAGCCTTGACTTTGTCCACCTATAGCTATAGTAGAGGGGGAAAATGTTTGTACTCTAGAGCATGAAGGACTGTGCTTAGAATGTTCCCTTAAAAGTGTAAGAAAACAGGTAAGGAAATAAGAGTTTCTTTGGGAAAATGGTCCTATTTTATTGCTTCTAGAAAAAGTCAAATACAAGAAAGGATGTTGCAATTCCCTCTACAGTTCTAGTTATGGATAGAGAAAGCATCACGTGAAGAGGCATAACTGGGACACATAAGTGATGCCAAAACATTTAGGCACATATAAAGCTGCTGCTTGCAAGAAATACTTAAATTGTACCAAAAGTTACACAGCATTTACCTTCCCTTTCCAAAAGAGGGCAGAAAAATTTTGCTTGAGATGAAAGCACAGTAAGGTTTTCGCTCATTCTTCCCACCTCAGGTATCTTCAAAATACTCCACAAAGCCTGAACCATTCAAAGTCAAAGACTGCTCCAAAGAAGACTTGTACATTTACAGTATCTTTGAAACTTCACAGTGACCTCATCAATACTAAACCCACTGAAACACTCTTGAAAAGAAGTCACATTATCCAGGAGACTCCAAATGGAGTAGTCACTTTTAAATTGAATTCTTTAAGCCAAGTATCATGCAGGAACTAATGTTGCCTGGCTGAAACAAATTCATGAGACAGAACTAATTACCATCACAGCTTCTATTTAGAAAAACAAAGGAGGAAAAAATTTGCAGAGGACAAAAAGGGGCCTCTGCTCCTTCACCTCTCCTGTGACTGAAGCTAATGAAGCACAGTACATGACCCAGGGACTACTGGCTAGCAGTTTGTATATTGAGAATGTCACTTGTTGCTCCCTTGATTTCCACTTTTTGGCCTTTACTTCTCTTCGGATTAAGAATTTGTGGTTCCTTAGAAGTCCATGCTAAGTTGATCATCTTCACTTCACAAAACAGATGGCTTTGTAGAGAAAAAGCAAGAAAACAGCACTCAAGTTTAAGGCACAGTGGGCTTGTTGGAACCCAGTTCAGCCTCGTAACAGGGTCTGACCTCCAGCTTTTTGCTGGTATCTCTTAAGACTAAAAGCAGAAGAGCAGACAGCAGCTTTTCCATGGTGCTGCTTAAAAAAAAAGCTACAGCTAGGAAAAAACTCGTAACCAAACAGAACAGTTTTACTAGTTAGCAAGAAACTCTTCTGTCTGGCTGTTGCCTCTACAAAAACACACGGGAAGGCACTGGAATTGAAAGCTTCGTGGACTTGATGAAAAATTTCTGTTAGCAGCAACGTTACCAAAAGAAATGTGCTTAGAACTGACACTTGTCTGTAAGAAAGGAAAGAGTTCTTCCAACTTAGAAAATATCTCAGATTGAAACGAGCACATACTTACAACATGTGTTTCAGTGACAAGTTAATCCGGCTCTCATTTAAAAGCAAGACTGAAGACTATGAAGTGCAACACTCCACAGGAAATAATCACACAGCTTTTTGAAAAAAAAAAATCAAGGACATCAGCTTACTTTTGGCAGCGTACAGGAAGCAATAATACCACGAGATTGGATTGCTCATCCCCAATCAAACCAGGAGCTTTCATGTTCTCGCTGTTCCCTCAGTGTGGCTCGTTTATTTTGCCAACTAAGTGATCTTATGTTTCTCAACAAAATAAAAAGGACAGATATTTTAAACAAAAAACGACTGTATATCTCAGCTTTTAAGATTTTAATGGCATTCATCCATTGTTGGGAGTAATAGTGAATGATACTGTCAGCACTTTAGCCAACCGCAAAAGCCAATCAACCTAAAGAACAGTTTCGCAACTTCATTGGATTGGAAAGCTGAACTAAAACAAAGAGCTGTCTGCACTGCAGGCAAGGGAAGGCTCCCATCTGGACAGGAAAACCTAAGACTCAGAACAATCAGTCAGCTGCTTTCAAAAAAAAATAATAAATAAATCAAGATACAGCTTCAAGTACCAATTAGAAGGGTTTTTTTCCTGACCAAATACTTCAGGCCAAGAACAGTAACTTCTGCATTACTGCTGCTGAACTCTCCCGCCGTTGCCACTGAACAAACAACTGCCTTACAAGTTGCCTTTTTTCTTTTCTAATGCCAGAACAAGCTTTTGCAGCATAAATTATCCAGAAAGGGCTGCTGTATTGGACATATTTGTGTAACAGCTCCCCTGCCTTACTAAATCTGAGCACCAACACATGTCACTAAACAGGTGCTTTGCCTTGAAACATAAACTTACCAAGGATATGCTGTTGAAATATATATGATAACGCTCTGAAAAGAAAGCTATGACACGAAGCCAAGAAAGGCTGCAAGAGTTTGACACTAGTTAGGGACAACTGAGCAACAGGTAAAACATATTCCTTCATTTCAGTAGGTCTAATCAAGTGAAGATGCATCTCTTCATCATGTCAGGCAGAACATACCCAAAAGGGAATCTTTAACGATGTTTTTTTAATACCATGGAAACACTTTGGCATCTTCGAGCACGATTTGAGGTAAACACTTGCAACAATAAAGGCTTGAAGTTATCCTGGAACACATTTGGAGACACTAGTGAGGGTGTTTGAGACTCAGCCCATGCTCAGGTTTTATTGTTGGGGGCTGGGGGACTGGCTTGCTTCTTAAAGAATTTCAGAATTTAATCTGTAAAATATATTTGCTGCCCGACTCCCTAAGCTGGCTAATTCCACATGTAACTTCAACTCATTAACTCTTTTCATCCAACTGAGAAGAAGCATGTGTGAGCTAACTAACGCAGCTGTGGACTTGATTTGCTCAGAAATCCGGTCCAATGACTCATCCTCTTTCTCCCATTTAACAGATTTCTCGGAGGACTTTGCAGCTCATTTTGAAAAGTACTCCTGCAAAAGTGACCAGAAGCTCAAACAGTTTGAGGGCAGCTTCAGTAACCAATACCATACATTCCTCTATAGGCAAGGAAAATAAGCAGGCTGCCCGTATCTAATTACACAACCCGTGTTAGTAAAAATATCTCTGCAATCAAGAGATGTTCAACTTTGCATATAAATACTTTTACTGACTGGGGAAGTAACATGCAGTTGTATATTTAGTCTAGTTCTATCCAATCAAGTGATTGTTTAATGTTCTTAGATCACTTCTAAATGAAATGTGGGCTTTGTTTCTTGTTTTCAAAGGGTTAGCTCACGCTCTGTGCTTCCCTAGAAAGGATTTTTCTCTGGCACATTAATTCACTGCAGTCCTGCAAACCCAAGGTGAGCCAGATAATCAGTTCTAATTCGAATGCTATATTCACTAACAAAACTAAACCCACAGTCAGTTTTCCATGGAAAACACTCTGGGGAGTGCAGACCTTTTCCCCTCATCACAGCTTCTGTGCTAATGTGTACCAAACCCCAGAAAACCCAGGCTTCACTAAATCCCAAACACCATGGCAGGAAACAAAGCCCCTGCAGAAGAAGCCTTTGAAGTTCATATGTCTGTGTGGAACAGACACTTACCCCAAGCCTAGAAAGAGAATACAGACCTCACCAATCCACCCTGAAAGGAAACCAGATGGGGAAAACATGACACATTTAGGTAGTCACCACAGCTGGGAATGTGAGCTGGCATTTGCTTTGAAGTTTTGAGCAATATCCTAAATACAGATGGACAAATGGAGTCTCAAACCAACACACCAGACCCCTCAGTGAAATAATGCGAGGTGAGGTGCCACCTTGGAATGCAGTTTGAACTAACAAGCCACCTTTCTGGAGGGTTGAGAAGGGGAACTGAGTTAAGGTTAAGCTTTCCTTCATCACAAAAGACTTTATTCATTTAAGACCTCTAGGTCCCACTTATCTAACTATAATCCACTGTTACTCATTAAAAAGACCCAGTCCCCACTGCATAAAAACAGTTCTCATACACCACAACTGCATCCGATGAAGATCTACCAAGCAACAATCTAAGCTTAAAAGTCTAAGTCAGGACCTGAACATTCCATGTAGATATGTTATGCATATTACAGAAAGATATGTTTTGAGGGTTTTTTTTTTCCTCCCCACAGCAGAGTCAAAAACAGATTGTGGGCTGCCATGTGTAACCATATATCGGCATAGATGGCCCCCGGCAGTGAGATTATCCTGCAGCAGCTGCTCAGCCAGCATGCCATGGCTTGAAGGGCAATCTGGTGATAAAACACCACAGCACTGAGATCAGATTGCTGGCTGTTCCAACCTTGGCCAAAGGATTCCTTCAGCTACCTTAAAAAGAGTTAAGGTTTTCTAACTCCAATGTAAAAATACAGCAGAAATGTGCATTTCAAGCTCTAAAGCACATGAATTCAGGCAGCCAGCCTTTGAAAGACAGCTACTCCAGAGCAGCATAGTTTAATGCTCATGTAAATAAGCACGTGCTGTTTTCTGCATTTTTGAGAACAGTATCAGCATCTTGAAACTCATGACTAAGGCTGCAATAACAAGCAGGCATGAGCAGCAAGGACAAAGTCATTCTATGCCAGCTTCAATTTTGTTTTCCCCCCCCTAAGGATTTATAGCATAGAAACCTTGATAACAATTAAAAAATACTCTGTTAGCATACTACATAAAGCCACCAGACTAAGGGACTAGTCTAGAATAGGCTAAACCGTAAGTACATACAGTCTTGCCAAGAACCACAAATGCATTCAATTGCTTAATTCAGGGAGAAACAAATATCCCTCTGCACAACCGCTTCTGTGAGGTTCTCCTTTTATTGGCACTTATGTCCTGGTACATTTTCAGGTCTCTGGTCTCAGCCTTTAATATTCTTGTTTCCTTTTATACTTGTATAAATGATTGTTCCTTCATTCTGGATCTCAGACAAGAGTTGATCGGTAATTCAAAGGGATAAAAGGTTCTAATTCAGCTTTTAAGCTTATTTTGAGATACTCTACAACTATTAGACAACTGTTTCTATAACACATCTATGAAGCAAATACAAGAGGAAAGAGAAGAAAAGTAGATTTTATTAGTATTTGCCAAGGCAGTGAGAATACCCAGGAACTGAAAGCAAGGGAACAGAAACAAAACAAAACCACCATCCACTAAAAACCTCAGTCTTGAAGCTTTGAATCTCCACATTTGCCGCTAGATTCTTTAGCAAGCAGCACAGAATGAAACAAAACACACTTCTGGCAAAACCAGAGTTTAAAAGCTCTAGTTCTCCACCACCTTTTGCAGCAGTAGGGTATCTAGCAAATCCCTCAACTATTTAATAAGAGACAGAAAGGAACTCAAACTGAGCTCCTCAGACCACTAAACCCCACGTCAAACCTACTGGTTTTACCGACAAAGTTCACTTACTACACTCTTCCCCAGGACTGTTTACAAGCAAAGTCTGAGTGTTTTGCAAATATGGTGGTCCAACTGCGTCTCTGCTTGAATGATACACGTTGAATAATTCATCCACAGACATGGGAAACACAATAGAGATGATCTTCCACAGCACTGTTGTGTTTTATGCCATTTCCTTTCAGCTGTGTATATTAATGATGTAATTTTAGCAAGGCTACCCCTTTGAGTTACTGGTAAAAATAGCATCTGCACCATACACTGATGAAATGCATCCACTCCAGGCAGGGAAGTAATGCAGCAAGTCACTGCCTTTTTTTTCTTTGTAGCAGGGAGATAAAAGAAGAAGTCAGAAAGCAAATGAAGCATTAACCTTTTGGTTTAACATTTCCATGCATCTGAGAGGTAAAATTCAGTTTAATCACAGCCATTCTTTTGCATGGCTTACAGCCTATGACATTCCAGCATGGAAGAGTGAGAAAGTGAAATCAGAAATTAAACCTGGCAAAGCACCTCAACAATAAAGTTGACTGTTTGCCTCCTGCTCCACCTGTGTGGCACATGGTAACAGACCATATGGATCAGGACCACAATTCCTCTCTCACAGCAACACGTCAGACAGCACGAGCATCAAACATTTAAGGAAAGGACAAGATACTCTGGTATACACAGGTCTGGGGCACTATCACCCCTTAAACCTCTCCCAGTTTCCACTGTTTGCAATCCTCAAATGAGATTTTATGCTCAACTTCTTAGCATCAACCCACAAACACTCTAGATGCTTTCATTACCCATGCAGCTGCCAAATCTCTTAATCCAGGTCTCAGTAACTGGCTCTCCTCTGGCATTTTTCAACAGATGCAGTTTATGAAAACTACATTAAGCCTGCATTAAACAGAAGAATCCAACTTGCTTTAAACAACCCCAAATAAAACTGAATTAACCCATGGAACGTCACTGCTTTGACTGTTCTCAGCTCCATTCTGATCCCATTTATAATGAACCTACAGTTGACAGCACCATTTCCTTGTTTAGTTATTATCAAAAGGAGATAAAAGTGAGTGAAGACACACATAATTTGTATATATTTATTTATATGATATATTTATATTTAGTCACAAAATCACTTGTAATTTTTGTAATATAGAATGTGCATATGTAAGAAATTATATATAAACCCATACAAGCAAAACAAAGAGTCTTTTCTACCACTGATTAGAAAAATCAAACACTGACATGAACCTGAGGTTTTCTCCTGAGAGAGCTATACAGACACAAATTCAGTCCTTATGTGAAACAAGAACCAGCCTACCTTGATGGATACATAAAACAAGACTCTACAGTAATGCCGAGCCATATTTCAAACACAAGAGTCAGCTCCTGCTCATGCAAAGGACACGAGGCACCAATTCCTTCCAAGTTTGAATCTGCAGTCTGAAATAAAAATCAAACCACCCACTGTCTTCTGACCTGTGAATCAAGGCTGGCATCAGCTGGTAGCCAAAGTGCAGGAGAACACTAAAAGAACCAGGACCAATTTTCCTCCCCTCTAGCTGCACATATCCTGCAGTTAAGGCTCATGAGTTACCATTTGCAAAAGGTCTCTCTCACTAGGGTAAGTATTATTACATTCATTTCTTCTTTGCAGTCCATCTGTTCCCTTGTGTCAGATTCTGAATGTGAAAAATCATGAGCACTTCCATGGAAATAAAGTGTTGTCATGTACTAAAGAAGGTCACTTCCAGATTAGAAAGAAGGGAAGCAGAATAAAGAAATATTTGCTGCAATAGTAGGTGAAGAAAATGGTTGGCCAAACAACTATTTTGTGACGTTTTCTCTACCTCCTCAGTAACCAGACTGATATCAGTGCTCAGTGATGCATCCCCTCCTGTGACTTACTGCTCTACTTGAAACAAGAATCTCTTGTTTCCAATTCCCAATATCACCAGTTTCTCTGACATTTGGTATCTTTTCCCTACAGTAGTCTGGTCCTCTGGAAAACTGGCAGAGAAAAGTCTCCATGTGCAAATTCTAATGTTGACATCAGAAATCAAGCAAGAAACACAAGATTTAAGTTCTCAGGAATTTGGACCCAAAAATCTGTGCAGGATGACATCACATTTCTAACTTCTATGTGCAAATACCTGCAAAACCTCCAGCTGCCTGTTGATAAAAATACTTATTCTTTCAGCCTGTTACCCTCAGTGAAACACCTTTTGGAGAAGAGAATGAATCTAAATAAAAGGCATATGAAAACAAAAAGCATGCTTTGAAAAATTAAGGATTTAACAACAAATTGGTAAGGGAAGGAAGAGAACATCTACCAGCTAACAACAAACTAGGCCTAAAAGCTTCTCAGCTGTGCCCTACACAAGAAAATTGCCATTTAGTCATTAGTACATTTGTGACAGTAAGTAAAAAAAAAAAAAAGGCCAAGGACATGATGGTTTTCTAGGAACACATGTGAATCACTCCTTTAAAGTCATTTTTCTTTCCATTTCAGTTTAGGGGAGATGCAACCCAAGGCATTTATGTGAAACTGCTTGTATCTTCTGTTTAACATGGCAGTGAATTCAGAACAGACCTCTCCAGATGTTAAAGGGTGTTTCGTTCTAAAGAGATGCAAATGAACAGCTGAGCATTTCTGAACATTTCACACATCCCTTAATCTTCAGGCAGCAGACACAAATGTCCAGTCCTAGAGAGCTGTTTGCCTTCAGGCTGCAGCAGAAACTGCCAGGAGACAAGAATCAGCAGTTGATGTTCACCTTCATTTTTTTTTTCTGTCCTGTGTGACAGGTTTTCTGTCCTTCAACAAATTTATACATCTGAAATTTCCTCTCTCTCTACTCTCTGTCTTTGTAAAGGCTTTTCAGTATAAACACAGGTTTAAACATTAGTTCCACCAAGATATATACCAGCTCATTTTCATTCTACTCTGACTCTGCTACATTTTTTTTCCAGAAGATGCTCTGCATTAAGCCATCACCTGAAGATCTGAGAATAATTGGGTTTGCTCATTTAATGGAATTTTAATTAAAAGCTCAAGTTGCTTATGTTGTTTCCATTACTGGCAGAAGGTCATGCTATTGCTTCCATAGCTGTTGGCATAATGGCTATTAATTTCATCTGCATTAACAACTAACGTGCCATTGCAGGCACTTCCAGGACTTCACAGACATGAACTGGCAATACCAGAGAGCCCTTCTAGGAATGTACATGCCTAAGTGTTGCCTCCTGTGCTTCTGAAGAGCCATGGAAAAAGGCAAATACTATTACATATGAGTTTATCATCTCACATTCAACACTGACAACTGCATGTAAGACCAGGAATCTGCCTGAGGAATGTATTACAGTGAGGTAAAACTCCCTGGGGCAGTTAAATTTACCAGCATAGTATTCTTAGAATTTGTAATTTTTAGAGTAGTTTGATTCTAATTCATTATAAACAGAAGTATCATCCAACTCCCACTAAAGCCAAATGGAACAGGCTTTGGAGTACTCAAAAATCAAGTTCATCGTTGTCAAAACTTACTTTAAGGAAAGCTGGTCATTTTCTAATGTTTAATAAGAAAATTATCTTGCCTAGCACACGAATTTAGATCAAATCTTTATATAACATAAGGATAAAAGCAAGACTAATTAGCAAGGAGCAAAACGAAGCTTTATGTCCCCATGGACCTATGCTGTATGCCTCCTCCTCTCTTCTATGAGGATTCCTGCCCCATATCCCCTACTTCCCAGATCTACATCTACCTTAAACTTGTCCATTTCTTCCACATATTCCCTAAACATACACACAACCAGCTACCTTCCTGCCCCAGGCAAGATACCTGCTTATCTTGCACAACATTTACTTCTGCAGGATGCCAGTTCAATCTTGCATCCCCTACAGTGATTTGCAAAGGACTCTCTTGCATTGCCAATTGGGCAACAATTAGCACATGTTGCCTCTAGCCCAGAAAAAACACCAAACACAATAAATGTCTGGGCAAACAGGGCTGAAACATTCTCATCTCTCCTCTTGATGGAAGCCTGAATGAGCCTCTTCTATCCAGATACTATAAACTCCAAACACTTTTAAATTTGAATGAATTTAATCAACAAGCTCAAGTTAATAAGGTAGAGACTGAGAGAGCTGCCTGAGCAGAGGGATTCCATCACCTTTACTGAGGACAGACAAGCACAAATCCCCAACTAGATACTGAGGAAAGACAAGCAAGAAGTCCAAACAAGACTAAAGAACCACTCAGCAGATTCAAGATAATGCCCTTAGGCACAGGCTTGATATAAGCATTGTTTTAGGTGATTATGTGAACAGGGCATACGGTATGTACACAGTTAGAAGTGCTTATAGGAAATGTGCATTAGAGTCTTCCATCAGGCACTGGAACAAGAGGCACTGCTAATTATACACAGCATGACTTTCCACCCAAGCCAAGTGAATGCAGCTCTTGGCCAAAGGGCAAACCTTTCAGTCTTCATGTAAAGTGTCGGTGAACCACAAAGGGCTGGTAAAGTGCCAGTGAACCACAAAGGGCTGCTCTCCTGAAGGAATCTAGGCTATGAATTACTACCTCCAGTAAGAAACACCTTGAAGTATTCACACAAGAGGGTTATCACAATTTTAGTAGTAGTAGGCAGATGAGAAGTCTACTTTTCATTCAGTTAGTGTTCCCATGCTGCTCTCCTCTCCTCTACCTTTGTATCTTGTCATTGCAATCTCAGATCTCTCCTGACAAGTCATGCTATGGGAAAGGGAA
Organism: Urocolius indicus; assembly: GCA_013401255.1. Taxonomy (NCBI): domain Eukaryota; kingdom Metazoa; phylum Chordata; class Aves; order Coliiformes; family Coliidae; genus Urocolius; species Urocolius indicus. Next base: position 44,693 of record WBNH01009531.1, read on the forward strand.
GTGACGAGGATGACAAAGAAATACTGACTAGCCTCTAGAGAGTACAAAAGTTAACTTATTAACAGTTAACAACATAAATTTGCCAGAGTCCAAGCACATCCTCAGGGGTGTGGAACTCTGCTCCCAGCACTGACACAGTCCATGGGTGAGCTACTTGTTGTGTCCCCTGGTTTTGAGGACACAAAATGAGCTTCTATACCTGCCTACACAACCACAATCAGCACAAACTTGAGATGAGATGAAATGCAATTTTTTTTAACTAAATAAAGAAATAAATCTTACAAGTGTTGTGTTTGTTGCAAAATTAAACCACCAACCTTAATTGAACTCCCAGCTCCAGAAGACCAAGCTGCATGATTTATGCAACATACAGGCTTCAATAAATTGCTTAATGTACAATAATCTTCAAGCACAGGGGGAAAATATGCAACATCAAACCATTGGTTTTTTGAAGTACACTAATCCTTGGATTTGATTGATAGAATTCTAAACCCTTGACACTCATGAAACAGCTAGTGTATTAGAGACAGTAAGTTGGGAACGCAACGTCTTGTGTGTGATCTAACAACCTAACATTGCTGAAGTTCAGATGCAGAGTTCTACTTCAGAGATCAAATGAACAAAGACTTACACAAATAGCTGAAAAAATTACGTACAGTTGGTAGAGGGAGATTTTTCTTGAAGGATTATCATAGCCTAAATATTTCTTTAAGCCCTACCCTAACAGTAGTTGACCCAATATTGTTGGAGATGATGTATTTACTTAAAAATAGAATAATCCAGCTACACAACTGATGCAGAACAAGGCATTATTAAGTCTGGACCCTGAACCAAAAGGATTTCAGAGCATTTTTTCTCCCCCTATATTTTCTTCCTGCTTTCAACAGGCTGAACAACTGGTGTCAAACATTTCAGGAGGAAAAGACTGTTGATTGCCATCAACAAAAATAGCTCCTGCAGTCTATTTTCTTGTGGAAAAAAAAAAAAGACATGAGTCAAGGAAGTGGGAGACAAAGAGAAGGTGCAAGATCATACACAAATACATTCTGCCAAGGAAAATTAATTGGGTAGGGAAAAAATTGTGGTTAGAAGTTCTGTATAGCTTACACCACACATTTCTGTCTATTTACACAAAACAATTTGGATATCAAAGCTTGCTGCTCACAATCACCAGCTTAACCCATCTGCAACTCATATCCCACTCGAGGTCAACAGCATGACTGCAAACAACGGTATGTTTTACATTTCAATCTTAACCCAAAATTAATACTTTACTGAGGTATCTTCTCTCAAGTTTGGTTTTGCTTGTATTTACAGGCTGCAGCTCTTTTTATCCAGTAAGTCAGGTGCTATTCTATGTATTTATTCCAGCCTGGAACTCTGTATGTGAACTAACAGCATACCTTCAACTAAGCAAGAAGTTTTACTGTGCTCAGCAGGAGTGCCAAAGGGAATACAGACTGTAGAATAAAGCCTGCTGCACCCATTTTACATCTAAGAGCTTTACTCCTCTCTGTCCACAGAAAGCAGTCTGTGCCTATCATTAGATGCATGTGTTGCAAGAACTGTGATTCAGCTCCACTATATAAAGATCATATTTCAACAGTTGCTTCATTTGAAATCAGACTGGCTTGGAGACAGTTTTGAGGTTTTGTGTGGCAACAGCGGAAAAAGCAAGAGAAAGATACAGGAAACACAAGAATGGGGGAATTTTTGTCACTTCGCAGAAAATGAGACATGTTCAGTTGAGGAAAGCATCTTCCAGACTGCTTTATGAAAGAAAAACAGTGGTTAAGTGCCACCTGCAAAGCCTCATGGCAGTAATGAGCATCTCAAATACCAACACACAACTTCCACTGCAGAAAATTTCATACAGAGGCTGTGACAAATCCAAATTATACTCAGTTATCATGTGAAACTGCAGAATGAAGACTGTACAGTTCTTCACAACTGGCATGTTTTGCAAGTTACATGGCCTTTATTATAAAGATGCTTTTGTTCTGCACTTCGACATCTGGTCTGATGTGCTTCATTCTGCTGTGTTTTTGGAAAATATGTTGCGGTCACTGACCATGTTTAATACACTGCTAAAATATGTCACATGCACAGAGCAGTGCTTGCCTGCAGTGCTCCCCACCTCATAGCCAAATCCTTCTGCTTGGAACCTTACAGTAAGTGTAAATAAATAACATCTCTGCTGCATGAGAAATTCTATTGCTGTTTAAAAAAAAACCTTACCAAATAGGGTGGGGGTTTTCTTTTGGATAACTACAGTTACTTTCTTTTGGGAATTGCCACACAAGGTCAGAACACAACTCTACATCCACAGGCTTGTTACAAGCCAGCTCTGTGAACAGGGCTTCCTATAGGTCTGATAGCTCCTGCTGGACTTTGGCATTGTAACTGAATTTCCCTTAGCTACCAGCACAAGATTGCCTGCAAAACAAAAGTTGCTAGTGAATGCACTATTTTTAACCAGTGACCTTCTTTAACCACCTGGGTCACTTGCTACTGGGAAAAGGTTGAGGTGGTTCCCCAAAAAACGTAGGGTAAAATCCCAAATCTAACCAGCCTCAGTGTCTGTATCAGAATCCCTCCACTAAGTTTGCTGAATTCATTGGCACTGTGCTGAGAAACACAAACCTGCCCATAGAAGGGACCATTGCAGCCGCACCGTTGCTAAAGTACGTGTGAACTACAAGCACAAAAATCTCATCTTTGAAGCTGGAATCAACAGTTCTGACACTGATAGCTTCTGTAGCTCCATTTGCACTGGTTCAGTTCTTGTAGTACTTTGGATGAAAGCTGAGAGCAACACAAGGAGGAGCCTGTGGCACTCACCTCACATGCAAAATAAAGACTGCCTAACTTGCATTAGAATTTGATGATCTTGTTAGGATCAGTGTCAAAACAATAGTTCAAATCTAACTACATCCTAGAAAGAGATGAAAAAGAGCCAGCACAGTCTAGCAACACATCCCTCTTAGATTTTCTCTTACATGTAACAAGAATCTATCTGCATTTGCCTCTTTTCTTCACCATCAGTGAGATCTGTCCATACGCTAAAACCTGTAAGCTACAGACAGGCTTATTTACAAGGACAACATCAACAACCCGTCCCTGAGAACAGGGAAAGTTTCCACTTCCCAAAATTACTTCCAGTTAAAATAACTTCCACATCTGTGAAAACAGGTTTGAACAATCCGAAATCACCAATGAAAAAACCAGGAGTAACAAGCACAATTTACACTGCATGATACAGCTATTAGAGGAGGGCCACATCCCTCTATGTCAACACTCATCTGTACATTTTCTAAACTTGTATAGGCCAAATCTTTGAACTTTATTTTTACAAAACAGAAGTCCAGATAAAGCAGAGATACCCAAAATGCTTGTGTCAAAAAGAACAGGATCTCCCTAGTGTTATAACTCTACTTTGCAGGGATGTTCATCTGGCTCACCCTGCTTTATCATCCATACGTGCAGAAAGGAAAAAAAGACTTTAGCTAAGACTGAAGGGCCAGCACAGGAGAAATGGTGAATTTTGCTAAATAACCATGCCATTGCCTCCAGCTGGTCATAACTCCCAACAACTTGGGCATTACAGCATGGATCCAGTACCCAATGCTTCACAGTGTTCCCAGTTAACTGCATATCTGAGGTGAAAGGGAAAGTTTATGGACTTCAAATTGACACTTGTTTTATAAATTCATTTCCCAAGGCAGCAATATTCTGTGCAGGATGGCAAAATGGTTCAGAAGCTATCTGTCTGACAAGTGTCTACATGAAGCGTGCATAAATGCTTCCAGCTAACTACTTAATGCAAATACAAGTGCATACAGACTTACACCATAGTTCGTCAAAGAGTATTTAAGCAACACACTCCACTCCTCTTGTCTCTCTCCCCTGAAGAAACTTTATACTACAAGCTAGTTTCAAAGTGTGGATTAGGGGAAAATATAGCCAGTGATAGCTTTCAGGTCCAAGCCTACTACAAACCCATTCACTGTTTAACTATACACAGAGTATATTACTGACATTTCTACAAATCAGGATTAAAACCACTCACTGGATTAATACAAACTGTCTCTAATCCAACTAAGCACAATGAACACTGCATTTTTTTTTTCCTGAGCTCTCTCATTTTTCTTCTTTTCAGCCACAGCCTTTTTAACTGAGACACTTCCAGCTTCAGTATTTTGCCAAGAGAGGAATGACGAACTTGGGCAGCTCACTATTTCTGACCACAAGTGAGAAGAAATCCTGTTTCCTCAAGCTGTCTGAAACAAGACTCACTAGAAAATATCAACACAAGAATTACACAACTGGTCAAGCAATCTGTCCATCCCGTACTCTCATGCTTGAATTCCATGTGTTCTAGGTTACAAAGTTAGTAGGTCCCTGCTAAATTAAGAGATGGGCATGTTTGCTGTGAGAATTAGAAACCTGTAAATAATGCAATGGTGGCTCCAGGCTGGCAAATCATCTTTAGTTGTATTCCAATGTAAGAGGGAGAATTCCCTAACAGACAGATCATCACACAGCCAGGAGAACTCACCACAGTCTGCTGATGGTGAACCAGAAAACAGAATATCAGTTAATAAGAAAACTGTATTTGTTCCACAACTCTTTTTTTCCAGCTATCACTAAGGCAATCTATAAATGAAAAAGCTACGTTCTCTGAAGCCTAAGCAGGTATTCCACAAAAGAAAAACAAATCAGAGGAAAACCTAATTAACTTTCAAAGTGTACCATGACTAATCTTAGCATATATGGCACTGGAATAGCAATCACTGAGTACAAATGAAAACAGTGTTGAACTCTGTCCTATTTTTAATCAGATGAAAGCCACAAACCTAGCCATGCTTCTGCTTAGTCTTGCATTTTCTGCTACCCTGATGGCTTTTACAGCTGGAGAAATAGCTACTTACAGCACTATTCTGCTGTAAAAATTATTGCCACTTACAGCTACTGGGATTATAGTTGAGTATGTCACAGAAAAGGAGGGCTGGTGGAGGGAAGTCGAGAATACTTCTCTGGGACACTTAACCCTTTCCCATCTATATGGATTCCTCTTGAGTGCATATCTGCTTTGAAATCCTTGATCACCATTTACATGGTATTATATTTGCAAGGTTATGCAGCAAGCCAGTGGCAGAGAAGTAATCAGGACTCTGGAGGCTAATTCCAAATACAAGTACTGTCCATGATGTATTTTTAATGACACTTGGAGGCAATTTACTAGTGTTGCTAATGTGATGGGATAGTTCTCCTGCATTAGTTCTGGCATACAGAGCTGGTTTTACTAATACCACAAAGAGTTCACAAAAGCTGTTCTACACAAATAGCAGCTCATGGTTTAAAGACTTTCCTCGCATTCAGGGTGCATGCACGTAGTGAGAAAGGTGCAAGCTCTTATGCTCCCTTCCTCTTCCCTCACCTTCTCACTTACACATTGCTGGGAACCAAGAGAAAGCTGGAAGTCGAAGCCTAACTGCTGTTTTAAATGCCTTCACCCCCAAGTAAAGCACCACTCATCACCACATGCTTCATCCACAAAATAACCTGCTACTACAAGAATGAGAGGCAGGTGACGTCCTTTTGCTCAACCCAAACCACAAGTAAAGAGGCAAAATTCCAGTCTCCAATCACAATTAAAATCACTCTGATGACCATCAAGAGCTGGTTCCCTCAGTGGAAGTACACATGCAGAAAAGAGACACACCTTTGGAGTGTTTCCCCGAAGGCCTCTTGGGTAATGACTCCTCAATGGAATGTGTTGATGTATGTAGTACATTTTCTAAACTGTTACTGACACTGTTGATGGGGGTCTCAGACCTCGTAGTGACCTGGAAAGAAAAAAAAAACAAACAGAAACACTACAAAAATCCAATGAAATAAACTGAGAGAATGCACATACATCACACCTTCCTCCAGAGTGAGCAGAAGCACTTTGCAGGCAGGCAGGCAGCGTTGCTGCTTTTAAAACCAAGGGGTGTTACTATTGATATTCCAAAAGTAACAGTTCAGGGAAGTTGTTTTAGTCAGCAGCTATACACAAATCTAGATTATCTTGGCTAATCTATAAAGCTACTTAAAGTATAATTCTTTTCTAAACAATAGTCACACAGCAGTCAGTTGTGGGGATGCTGCAAGACCCTTAACCTCTCCACTCTGCACTTCTTCACCTTCCAAGAAGAAAACTAGAGGGAGAGGGCTCTTGGAAAATATAATTTTTATGTTATATCACTTATCTACACAGACACAGACTTAAGGCATTGGAAAGTATTGCCACATAGACTACCAGGAGTGAATTCCAATTTAGCAAAAAAAACCTCATCTTCTTGTCTTTGCCATTTCAAAGGCTGCTATGATCACACTGCACCAAACAACTGCACACTAAAACTGCCCAAGCAGAAGGCTGCATCATCAAAACACACTTCATACCCTAATACATGCTCGTTAATCTGCATTTAGCCTCAGAAAACGTATTTTCAACACTACTTAAAGCTACAGAAACAAACATAAGTCATTAGAAGAGGCAGAACTGAACACTGCCCACTTCAGCTGCTGTCCACAAGAGCATTCACAATCGAATAACAACGTCTATTACTTGTAGTACAATATTCAATGCCTGCCTCATAAGCAAGGCAATTACTCTCTTGTTTTCTAGGTAATGAGAAGCAGAAGTGGATGAACAGTTACATTAGCAGTACTGAAAACAAGAGTTTGCATATCTTAAAGAGGAAAAGTGTGCTTTAAAGAAGTAGTTCAGACTAACAAAAGCACTCCTCCTAATGCATTACTTGAATTTCAATTGCCACATTTTCCCATCCACAGGAAATCCTGGTATGGAAAGCTGCAATTAGAATTTAATATGGATTTTTGCCTTTCACCAATCACAGGAGAAAAAACGTGCACCTCAACATAACAAAAGAAGCTGTCCTTTATTCATGGTAACTAATACTAGAGACTCCAGGTCCCTGTAGGAGAAAAGCTCACTCAGACCCTGATTACTTGTGCCAGTGCCATGAGTAAGGACAATTTACAGTTAAAACAATGCTGTTCACACCCTACCATTAGCCTTACATATTGACATCAGTCAGAGTATACAATGCAAGTAAAAATAGCACTTCCCCACCTCTATACAATTACCTATTGTAAGCTCCACATTTAAGACTGAAGTTCACAGATTTATATGCAGTTAAAGGCAGTAAGGCAAGTGCAAGATTTGGTATACTTGACATCCATTAGAAAAAGCTTACACGTGCAACAAATCAATCCAGAAGGACAGATGAGTGTTAGAAGAAAGTGGGATTACAAGTATCTGCTTTCCTTTTCAGCACCGGTAGCTTCATTTGGTTGTTAGAAGTTTATTTGTATGCTTCCTCAGCACAGCTTTCCACCAATAACTCCAACTTCTATCGGGCTTTCACTTTAGAAAGTGTCACCATTAAGCTTTAAACTCAGGGGGAGGGTGAGGAATAGTTTAAATCTCCTTGCCAAAGTAAGTCTTTACCAAAGCTTCCCTCACACCCTCTCTCTCCTGGAGCTCATTAAACTCTCACTCCAACGGACTGCTGTGGAGAAGGAGTTCCAGTGGACTGAGCAATGACACCCCCAGTTTAGAAAATTAGATTCAAGCAAGTCTATCTTCTCCTCAACACCAAGGTTTCAAATATTCAGAGCCATGGGCACATCTAAGCACTTAACAGTACTTGAAATCGAGTAAGCACAGAGCCACATAGTACGAGAAAACTCTCTCAACAAGCAGTTTGGAACCACATATTGCCTCCTATCTTGTATTCCCTTCTCTCCACTATCTTTACAACGAGCATTGCGTGCAGCTTAAAATTAGCATTTCCTTGATACACAACCTCCAATCCTTTCCATAAAGATTTCACTTTTATATACTTGGTAAAGATTAATTTAGCCCATATGTCTTGACTGACTGAGCTCATATACTATCTGAATCAGTCACACATCAAAGGCAAAGCAGTTTCAAATTGGCCTAGAAAAAAAAAAATCACAAAGCTCTGATTAGTTCCAAATGGAGCATTTTGTTAGTGAGCTGAATGGTGTTATAACCAGTCAAACTGACTGCTTAAAGCTTTCATTCCAAATCTGAAATACATTTTTCCACTGGCTTAAACATACCAATACTACAAAGGTTTGGATTTGCTTAGGAAAAGTAAAATAATGAAAAGGTTTGCAAATCAAAGCTTTATTTCCAAAATAGTAACAAATCTTCTTTTTTTCTTTCAAGTCAAGGACGAGCAAGACAGAGGAACAGTAACCCATGAGCTATGAGCTGCAGAAGATCCCAGCCTGCAAGGGTTGGGAGAAACACTATCAAAGGCTACTAAGTGCCCAGGAAGGACGTGTCAAAATGCAACTGCAGAGATTCAGTAAATTCTGGGAGGAATGTTCACTGCTATCTGAACACAACTGCAATCCCTAACGAGGGCTCAGCACAAACAACTACTACTAAGTAGTCACTAGATACTGAATAGAGAACAAGGGCCATTAAAGAATAAGCATCTGCTGTTCTGGGAAACAAGCCTTCAATGGTTCTTAAAGTGCACCAGTTCACAGTAAAGGTGAATAAGCTGGCACCACAGCCACTAGAAGTGCTCAGGCTATATATAACAACACACTGGAGTGACATTTTATAAATGCTGAAAAATTCATGAATCGTTCAAGGTCTAAGAGGCTACAGCATCAGATAGAGACTTTGGATTTTTCAAGTGAAATAATAGAGAACATCAGCAGAAACAGTCCATGAAGGCTCATCAACCACAACAGCAACCTCAGACAGCTAAAGCAACAGAAATAAATATTCCTTACACTATTCCTGAATTTATTTACATCAGAGTGGCCTGGAGGCTTATCCTACGACTCTAGATGTGCCTCATTCTCCATAGTAATAAAGACACTATCAAAACTGGTATGAGTTACTGAAAAGCACATCTTCCCAGTAAGGGCTGGACTGGATCACAGAAGGCTACTCTGAAGCCCTCTACTCCCAGGAATTTGCCAGGAAGAGAAACAATTGCTTTGACTCAGGATAAACAAGTCAAGGTATCCTAAGTCATTACTGGAATTTTAGCCATTGTCACATTTTTTTCCTCTTCCCCTGCCACACAAATTTCTATCAGCAGCATGCAGTGATTTTCCTCTCAGCAGCAGAGACGAACTAACAGATCTTCTTAGGACAACAAGAAAAAGAGAGTTTTAGAAATCTCTCCAAAGCACACAGGACAAAAACAATAATAATAAAAGAGAATCACACTACAAAAATCAACAGGAGCAGTTCCTTCCCCAGGTGATGTTTCTCTTCTAGCCACTGCTACCTGAAAAGGCTTTGCCACTATCCCAGAGTGAAGGCAATGTGGAAAAGGGTCAATCTGTGAAGCCAGATTCAGCAACTGTAAGCTTTGCTCCCCAGGGACAATGCCTAACATTTAATATAGCAAAGTCTTTCATAAAAAAATAACAGGACTGATAGAAGTTAATGTGGTAGGATTTCTACCAAAACAGTAATTATATGTTCCTTTTAAAAATAACTAAACAGAACACAGAAAATACATGGTTTAATAGCAAAGTATTTGCTGACTTAGTTTGAAATGGAGCCAATACTAAAAATCAACATAGCTTACTACCTAAAGTGTAACATGACTTATAATTTAAGGAAGCTGACACAGGATCCAGGGGAATAAACCACTGATTTCTATACCTAGTTAGGTAAAGAATTTCCATCAGGCATTACACAGGAAACATGGACAAAACACAAAAGCAATGAGTCAGACAAGGGAGATATAAGGGCTGCAGCTAAAAGTCACAAGAAAATATTCTCCCACTGATCACACACTAAGTTCAGTTTTCAAAAGTGGCCAATGATATACTGGGAAAGTCTCACAGATTAATGCTCCTGCCAGTACTTGCTTTGGAAGTCTCCATTAAAAAGGGGTTTTCGTAATCATAAACTGACCTCCACACTTGAAGCTGATGTAGGTAACATATAAGAGCGCTGAAAAAAACCCCCTGTCATCAACTCCATTCACTCCTGCCAGTTTCATATTAGTGAGTATTAACAGAAGCTTATTTTGAGGTTAACACCAAGGTCTTTAACACAGTGCAATCTTGTTTGCAAAAACGGTCCAGCAGAAGCCTGATGGCAAGGATACAGCCCTTGGCTTGCTTAGGCAGGTAAACGGCAATTTCCCAGTGCAGGACAACAATTTAACTTTTCAAAAAGCATTGCTAACACTCAGATGTCAATCTCCAGATGCATGAGACTGTTCAGTAAGCTGGGCCTAGGCCAGAAACAAGAGCAAGCAATGCAAGGACCTGAAACTCAGAAATCTACTCAGACTACAAAACCAGGAGGAGCAAGACTGAGCAAACACCTCGTCTAGGCAGCAACAAACCATTAGTCTGCCCAGAAGCTTGTGAAAACACCACCTCAGGCACCAGTTCTGCACGTACTTATATATGCAAATACCTGACTGTTCTTCCACTAGAAGAACAGAATTAAAAACTACTCCTCCTTTTGAAGATTTGGGCTCTTCCACAAGGATGTTTAAGGAACACAAAGACATTCAATTTTTCACATACCTACTAAAGTTCTCAACACTTTTACGTGAGTTTAGTGGCACTGTTGGACTAGGACACGAATGGAACTGAAAGAGTGGTTTGTGCTAGAAATTCATGCAGTTCCAACAGCCAATGTCTCCCAAAAAAAGGTGTAAGCACCAGGTACAACCAAGTCAGGTGCATCCCCTGTTGAGAAACACTCAACAGCTACCAAAGGTCTCACACCTATTCTCATAGGAAGTTGGTCAAAAGGTATCCATCTTTGAACACAAAGGGTGAAGAGGCAATTTATAGTGAAATGGGATAATAGATCTGATGGTTTTTGTCCTGGGAGACTATTATAGGAATGAAATGAGGCATAAAGTACTTAAATGCTACGGGACAATCACACACCTGCTACAAGGTTCCTTTATAAATTCTGTAGAGCTGGTGGACCAAAAAGTCTGGGTTGTATTTTATAGACTTAAGCCATTCCCACTAAAAATCCTTTGCTTAAAGAACTGTGAATACTTTGTTAATGCTAGGAACGTAAATCTACCACAGAGTAACCAGACTTTAATCTTGTGCTGCACGTTTGCTGTTCCAGGTAGTGAAAAGCAGCATTTGAAAACACCCAGCAACTCTGATCTGTGCAAAGATGTGCACTCTCCCTGTAAGACAAACAAGTGAAGCTACGTTCTGCAAACGTGCTTCAGAATTCTTTAATATTAGTTAATGAAATGTTTTCTGACACTACTACACAGGCTCCAAGAGTTAGCCATTGGAGCCTGCCAAACAGCAACACACAGGATTTCCTGCTGAAGAGATACACCGAGCTTAAAGTTTGAACTCTAAAGGGAAAAGCACTATAAAAGGCAACAGAAAAAAAAAGAAACCAACCCACATTAATACAAATAAGCTACAAAACAACAGCCTGTTCCATCTCCCTGCTCTTCCACAATTTACTTACTATAGCTTACTGGAGAAGCTGCAAGTGCAACCAGTGAACTCACACTGTGCTAACTCAAGGCATTTTTGTTCTAGACTTCTGGTGCATCAGGCATAGTTCAAAAAAGGTGGGTAATACTTGAACGAAATCAAAGCTGATAACTGCTTATAGCCAGACTTGGAACAAGATAGTACTGCTCTGTATGTCAGCAATGATGAACAAGTGTTTCCCTGCTCCTGTGTGACCTACTCTAGGTGGTCCTGCTCTGGCAAGTGGGTTGGACTGGATGAGCTTTTGAGGTCCTTCCCAACCCTTGAGATTCTGTGACTCTGTGTAACATTACCAAAAGCTGAAAGAATAGCCACCAGAAGGTAAGATTAACATATACTTCTCAAGAGAAGCGTAGCACAGTCCTATCTGCTATAGAAGCCTTTAGCCCTTAATGACATCTGCCTTAATCCCATTATGTTGACTTCAAAGCCACCATATTTATGTTACCAGCAAACAGCTGGAAGTTGCCCCCATGAGGCCTGTACATAGATTTGGGAGGTAAAATGATAGTCACACAAGCAATTTAAAACTTGCAATGATAGCATAAGCTTCTTCCTGGTAGAACAGCTCATTGCCACTCTAGTCTATTCTGCACCAATTCACAAATTAACAAGCTTGGCAGAAGTTATCTGACAAGTCACAAATTCAGTGAATGGTATCTCTCCCTCCTCCTCCCCACTATCCACTGAAGTAATGTCCTGAGTGTAATAAAACTACTTATGGTGGGGAAAAAGACGACACTGGAAACGAGTTCACAGTATGCATGAAAAATGTTCCCTTTCACTGTTTGTCACAGTGACTTGGCAGGTCTTTAATTAAAATTAAGATCTTACTCTTAAGTAATTGATCTTATTATTTCAGGATCACTTCAGCTATTTACAAAACTCCTGAAACCTATACTGCCAGAACACCTGTTAAAAAAGTTTTTCCCTTCCAATGCTTATTCTTGGATAATTCAAAGGGAAAAAATCTATTTTAGCATGAGGCCAGGAATTTAGACATTTGCTCATTACAAAACTCATGCAAAGAAATACAGATTTGGCCCATATCAACAGCTCCTTGCTAGATTTAATACCCATTCCAAATCTAAATAGGGAACAAGTTCAATTTAACTTGCTTCAATTCTTTTTGACAAGGAGTAAAGGCAAATTCCAGTTGAAGCATGACAGCAGATCTCACTTCAACAGACAAATTAGATCTAGTAATGCTATCATGTGATTCTGTGTATTCAAAGAAACTCTTTCCTATATTCTTGGAAATAACATTCCTACAGTTGCCTTTTTTTGGGGAGAAAACTGATTCAAGTGCATGAAGCAAAATGGACAATGTGGTGTTTGAAGACAGAAGATGATTAGATGTGTGCTCTGGTAAAGGAATATGTAAGAGTGATATCACAGGTACCGCAGTACCCAAGTCCAAAGAAGAATCAGAGCTTTACCCTGTTAGAAAGACTCAGTGCTGTATCTAACATCCACCTAAAAGATGCCAGGACCTCAGTTGTAGCAATTCAAGCATTTCTGAAAAAGAAGCTAAACCAAATGGTTAAATAGTTCCAAACAAGGATGCTGTTCAGCACCTTTGAAGTTAAGACACTGGAATGCTTGTTAGGTGTGGTTAACTACTGCTGGCTCTGCTTTCCCAAGCAGGATCTTGCATACAGCTTGTACATTGATTCAATTAAAACAGTTTCAAGTATGGTACAGTTCGAAACTGTCCAACACCTTACAACAGGCATTCCTAGTGCAGAAGAGATGAAGCCTACTTTGATGTTGCTTAACTACCAGTTACAAGGTCATTAGTAGGAAAAAAAAAGAGTAAATGAAAAAACGTGGAGTGTACTCTTAAAACAAGAGTTTCATTTAGCCTGTGCAAAAATGGGAAAACAGTGCATGGAAAAAACAACATTATTAGCTCAACACAAGTTTTTTGGCTGCTCTGTCCCTGATGTTTGGATGTACAGTCCATTTCCCAAGCAAACTAATTTAGGTTCTTGAATTCAAGTTCATCACTTCACACAGGATTAGCCAAAGGGAGTCTGGTGGTAATTATTGCTGTCTCTACATGAGACCATTGTCTTCCAATGATTCCTTTCTGTGACTTACTCCTGAAAATATTGCAGTTTCAGGCTGAACCACTTGACCAGAGTCACAAAAACTTTCACACAAGGATATCAGCAAGAAATGATCCAGAACTGGAAGCCTCACATTTCTTAACTGGAATATCAAGAGGCATGTATAATCCCTGTTGCCTCAACTACCCAGAACACTAAAGGCCCACGAAAACAGTGGCACATGTCACCAGTTGGACCTGCCATGCAGCTCCTGAGGTTGGTTTTGTGTGTTTTTGAAAATGAGATAATTCCTGAGATAACCACTGACATCAGTGAGTAAAGGTCTCTAGTTCTAGCTATAGCAAGTGCTATTAACAGGGTAATAACCTACTAAAGTTATGTAGATTACCTGTAATCTCCTAAACCTAAAAATTAGGTTTTTCATAATTTATTCTATCCCTCTAAAGCCTGAATAAACACCAGAAAGGCAGCTGACACAGATCATTTAATAGTTATACTGCTCACTCCATGAGGACTTAAGGACAGGGTTTCAAGCCAAAAAGTAAGAGGTTTTTTTTTCCCCAACTCCTTCCACAGATTGAGTATTTCTGAAGATGGTGAATGTCAGTTCAATCACTGGTAGCAAATGGTACACAAAGGTGAAGAAGGGATTTGAAATGGACTCCTCAGAACATCAGCTTCACACAGCACCCAATACATAGTCTTTAATTATTTCTACCTTCTTACATGAGCCTATGGAACTAAGCAGGGGTGAAAAATAGCATCTTATGCTATAAACCTGAAATAGCCATTGGTGCAGTTTTTGGAAGCTGACTAGGCAAGAGCCCATTTTCCCCATTCACAAGATATGAACCTGAAACAGCCACATAACTGCAGTGTCACTGACTCTTATTTCCTCTCAGCTGCAAACAAACTGTAGTCAGACCTACTATTTCTGACCCTGGATCTGCAGCTGAAGCCACCATCAGCTCATTGCACTAAATGCACTGAAGAGCTCTTGTCCATCAGCTAGTGGAGCAGGTGATGAGCAGCCAAATCATTTCCCTCTTTTTACAGAATGGTCTCAACGAGTAGATGAAACAACTTCATGAAACACAAGGTGACAGATTCATTAATAACTTCTCTAGCTCAATGGTATGTCCTCAGTTACGTTCACAGAATCTTAAGGGTTGGAAGGGACCTTGAAAGATCACCCAGTCCAACCCCCCTGCCAGAGCAGCAGCACCTAGAGGAGGTCACACTGGAACTCATCTGGTTGGGGTTTGAATGTCTCCAGAGAAGGAGACTCTACAACCCATCTGGGCAACCCCTTCCAGTGCTCCATCACCCTCACACTGAAGTTTTTTCCTTACTAACACATGTAGACTTCTTGAGAGAAGCAGCTAGCCCATGCAGAGATTCATATTACTGTCAATGAACACCAGTACCAAAGTAGGTCCTGGTATGTCATCATCCACAAGATACAAGCCTAAAGGGTTCTGTAAAGCCAGCATCACTACAGCCCCAAAGCAACCAGGAATGAATAAAAACATTACATTTTCACCTACAGCAGAAAGACACTCATTGTCACAAGTCATAAACAACAGAAGTGTGAATGGGTGGTTCAAGGGACTGGGAGACAGTTTTGAGACAACTTCTCCCTTCCCTGTGGGCCACAAATTTAGCAGGGGCAGTTTGCTTATCAAAGCACCTGGATGCCAACACGCACAGCAGGAGGCATTTAGCTACTGTTTTCACGTGCTCTGATGCTTCCAGCTCACTCCCTTCCAGCAGGAGAGCAGCAGTTTGCAGCTCCATGCACTACATACTAGCAGAGAAATGGAGCCTTCAGATCTTAAGCTCTAAGAGCTGGCCAGAAAACCATCCTGTCTCCTTTGTGGCAAAGGTACAAAAGACAGCTGAACAGCACCTTAAGGTGCAAAACCAGCCTGAAATCTCAGTTGCATCGTTTCCCATTAAAAATAAGTCATAGAAATAAAACTTCTGGAAGACCTGGTTTGTCAGATGTATGCCTTGCCTTCATTTGAAGACAATTTCCACTCTTTCCATTTTTAAAAGCCACCCTAGATTTGATGCCCACGAGCAAAGTTTGAAGAACACACAGGACAAGGCAAGGGACAGAAACATCCACATTTACAGGCACTAAAGCAACAGTTTGCTGTAGAGAGGAAAGTGTTCTCCTGACTTAGGAAAGAAACTTAATGTCCACTTTGTATTATCAAGTAGAAAGCACAAATCTACTGAAAGTTGGAGCTCCTACTATCAAGGTGAGTCATATTTTAACAGGTCTAAGCAGAAGCAACACGTTTCCATTTGTTTCTGCAAAGAGAATAAAGAGCTTAGTTGATGTTTTTTTGCTGCATTTCCCTCAATAAACCAGTTAAAAGTAAATAATCAGTAATTCTAATGGACTTCTGGTTACACAGAAAAACAGGTAGTCCACAATCCTTAGTCTAGTCCCTATTCCCACACTGGCATAAGGAAAACTAGCCCTGTTCACAAAGATCTCCCTAAGTGCATGTCATTACTCATCCACATGATTCCTGCTTCCAAAAGTTTCTCAGCACCTCCAATGGTGACCACTTCTCCACTTCATTTTTCTAAGGATGAGCTCGGAGAGGTTTGCACTTTGGAATTTAGGAGCGGTGTTCACAGAGCTCAACTTGCAGGGTTGATTTCAAATACCAGCTCAGCGTAGCTCAAGCTGTGAGTGATGAGAAAGTGTTGGTACCAGGGAAGAAATTCTCCTCCCATTCTGAAGAGGACAGAGAACACAGGACTCTTGGCAGGCAGCAGCCCAGTGCAGCTCACTCTCTCTTGCCATTTGCATCGGGTTTTTTTTCTAGGTGATGTTACAACACAAGTATTGTCTCGACATAACTTGGTAACATCACAAGATCTAAGTCCACAGTGATGGAATTTATTTGAGCATATTTAAACAGGGCTGAATGGAGAAAGACCTTGTTTTTTCCACTTGCTCCATCCAACTACTCTCTCAAGCCAACTGTTTACTCTCAAAGTAACAAAATTACCCAGCTCTGAATCTTAGAAAAAGACAATTTGTATCTGTTCAAACAAAATGCATATTCCAGGGACTGTGAAAGCTCAGGCAACTTTTTTGTTCCCTCTCCAACCATTCAGTACTTAAAGCCCACAATTCCTCCACATCAATTGCTGAAAAAGAAAAAACAACCCACCAAATGTATTTTTAAGGGACATCCTTTCAATGAATTGAGATGAAGAAGGCAATAACCAACTGACTGTCCCATATTCCTTACTGCTGGCAGGAAAAATGGTAGGATGGATTCTCCGTCCATCTTAGATTGACATAAATAGTGCCGGAGTTTTACAGCGACATAAATCGTGCGCTATCTGCAAAGCTTTGAAAGCACACTCTAAAAAACCCTCCTGCCTGCCTCATTTTATCCCTCTTTTCTTTCTTTTTGGCTCATCTTATTTTGAGAAAACCTGTATATCATTTGCAGCCTTTTCCATTCCAAACAAGGGCCCATGCATCTTTTGAATAGGGGAAGTTGCAAGCAGTTAAGCCTCTGAAAGGAAGCTTTTTCTGGTTTTAATTATACCCTGGGACAGGCTGCGTGAAATATTGTTTCCATCTCTATTTGATTCACCTAGAGGTTTAAACTGAATAAAAGAGGCATTCCCATACCCTGTTCTTTCCCCTCCAAACAAAATGTCAGGAAGAAGCACTGTTTAAAGGCACAGGGGTGGAGGATGAGAAGAAATACAAAGTTCAATAATAACTCATCTACATTTTACAATTAAAGGAGCAGCATCCACAAAACTGGGGTTTGAAGGAAATTTGTATTCAAGCAGAGATTTCTGTCTTGGTCTGAAATTCAATGCTCGGCTTAATGGAATCTGTGCAGAGCTCTCAGAAACAGCTTTATTCAGGATACTATTCCAATAGAGGAGTTTTTGTAGCCTTTAGGTATACATCATCCTTCCAACAGCAGGGTAACATGGTTATTTCTTGACTGAGCCCATACATCCTCAAAGGCAACAGCCTGTTAACTAATCACACCCTTAGCTGGTACTCGGTTTGAACTTTAAAGCAGGTTAAACTCTGTCAAGAAGACAGTTTGACTCCCTAATTTGTAACAGGCTAAGAGCATTGCAGCAGTCGGTAATATACCTAATTGCTAACAGCACCTCTTAAAAATGTTACTATCTAGCTTAATAGCAGGCAATTGAATGAAAGAACAGCAAGTCAGTGACAGTGAACCACTGACACCAGGATCAACACCCGAGGGACTCGGGGTGAAAGGCAACCACAACATTTCTTAGTATCAGACAGTCAAGACGTTTGACAGTCCATCCATCTAAACAAAACCTAGACCCATCGAGATGCCTTTGCCACTGGACAGCTACTCCCAAAGCTGATCCTCCTTACCAACTTCTTCCAGGGAAACTTTTAAACTGAGGTTTGTTTCCAAATCCAGAGATACCACACAGCTTGTTTCCCCAGCTAACTCTCTGGT
The DNA here is from genome assembly GCA_013401255.1 of Urocolius indicus. NCBI lineage: Eukaryota > Metazoa > Chordata > Aves > Coliiformes > Coliidae > Urocolius > Urocolius indicus. The sequence goes on from WBNH01009531.1 coordinate 62,841, forward strand.
CTTCGCTGACACCGGTAGGACTGTCCCCTCAGCAGATGTCTGGCCAGAAGCAATCGGTTCAGGTTTTTAGTGCTGCCTGTTGATCAGCTTGTGAGCCCTGTCTCCTTTAAATGTCACAAGCCACTGAAAACTCGATGCATACCCTCTCTTTTTGCCTTCAGTTGACCATTTCCACCATCTGCCATGCAAGTGCCAGCCTCTTAAGCTGCCATTTATCACTACAACGCCCGTACTCAAAGAGAGGTTTTAAGTCATTGCTGAAGACACAACCAAGTGACCTGCATCAGTGCCCATTCTGATGTGCAAAAGCAAGATACTCACCTTATGGCAGCCAGGATAGGTTGCCATGGTGTTGAGGGTAGAGGTGCTGGGATTCTTGCTGGTGCTGGCCATGATATTCTGGATCTGGGTGAGCTCTTGCCTCAGCACCTGCTTCTGGTGGAAGCTGAACGCAGGGTGGTTGGATGCCATCGTGAAGAGCAACAGGAACTCATCCCCCGTGCGGCCTTCGTTGAGTTGTAGCCCATAGTTGTTGATGACTGAATCGATGTGGGTGAGGGTACGGAAGAGGACCCCGGCCGCCTCTCGGTGAGCAGACCCGAGCAAGGCGAGAGAGACCAAAAGTTTGCTGCGTACCACCTCGTCCGTCAGGTTGGTGAGGCTCCCTAGGTCGGCGGGGTTGTTGGCCTTGATTTCAGAGTCTCTCAGGGAATGGTAATCCTTGCGGGCTAAGTCCTCCAGGCAAGCACCTAGAAACCGCAGCTCCAGCGGGATGCAGAGATCCAAGAGGCCGCAGAGGAACTCCACGCGCTGCGGGGAAGGCAGCTCGGAAAACCAGCGGTACACACCGTCCCGCTGCAACCTCGGGCACCTCTTCTCCACCATGGTGCTCCCCTCCTGCCCCCGGCCCGGGAGGGAGCACACCCTGGGGTGGGGAGGTGGTGGTGGGGGNGCCCTAAGCCCGGGCCCCCCCCCCCCCCCCCCCCCCCACACAACCACCTCCGAAGGCGGCCGCCGGGGGAACAGGCCCGAGAGCTGAGCAACGGCCTGGCCGCTGGGTCCCCACCCGGCAGGGCCCTTGAGCAGGCTTCTGGCGTTGCCTGAGTCCCTCCCTTACGGAGTGGTGCCGGTAACCGCCATCCTCCGCGCTGGGCCCCTGTAGCGGAGCCGCCCCAGCGCCGCCGCCACAACCGCGGGAAATAATCCCCTTTCCCCGCTGGAAAGCAGCGCGCGCCAGGCGGAAGGAGACGGGGGGGGGGGGGGGGGGAAAAACCCCGCGGGGGGGGGGGGGGGGGGGGGCGGGGGGGGGAACAACGCACGCGAGAGGCGGGATGTCGGCGGAGGGATTCTCACGGTGAGAAGTCCCAGTCCCGGGGAGCGGAGCGGGAGAAAGAGAGAGAGGGGAGAAGAAGAAGGAACGATGAAGCGCTTTCACTCCCGGCCTGACCCCGCGGCTCGCCCCGCCCACCGCCACGCTGATTGGTGGAGCCGTCTACTCGCGCTTGAGGATTGGCTGAACGGCGCTCTTTTCCCCCCCCCCCCCCGTAACCCCGCCCTTTTCCTGGCGTAGCGAAGGGGGATGGAGGCGGATTGTCAATCGCTTGCTTTTAGCCACGCCCCCCCCGGCGCTGATTGGTCGAGAGGTCCGTTAAATAGGGGAGGTGGGGGGAAGCAGCCTCCTTTTGTTGTGCGGGCG
>WBNH01009533.1:0-48249 GCA_013401255.1 Urocolius indicus
GGAAAAAAAAAACAAGGAAAAATTTTAAAAATCCTATTTTGAGTCATTAGAAAGAAAACATGTGTATGTATTTTCAGCATCCTGTAACACAAAAAACCTACAGAGAATGAAGGCTGCGTGTGATTAAATAAGGGCAAAGAAAAAAATTGAGCATGATGAGAAAATGAAAACCACTCAGAGACAGTGAAATCCTAACAGTATGAAATGGAAAATGCACTTATGACTATTGAAGGTTGAAGGACCTTTTTTGCTGGCTTCAGCATTTTGAGTTTCTTGAGCTTTGTGCAGTGGGCCTTTTCTACAGCATCAATAAATACCTTTTCAATTCATAAGCTGAACAGACATAGCCACTCAACAAATATACAGACAAATGTAACTAGGGTATATTTCCACTGTTCCGAAGATATTTGCACACTTTTCCATAAGTGTGTTCCAGCTGGTCCTTGATAATACTTGTTGATGCCAATTATTTTCAGACTTTATTTTGGCTTAAGAACAGTAGTAGTCTGGTCATATGCTGCTTCCTATTATGTCACCCTTTCAGGGAAAGAAAATGTATATTGTCTTGTTTCCTTCTCAGTGCTTAAACCTGTTATTTCAATATGTTTACCTGTTTGTGTGATAGTAGCTTTCATCTGAAAACCTAAACAGTATCAGTGAAAGGCTGCTGGGCAAGATGGACACCTACTTTGATGTAAAGTTAAATAATCTTCACAACAAACAGCTAGATATCATGATGACTGCAAATCTTCCTGGGCTTCTTTTAGGTATATATCAAGAGGAAAAAAAATATGGCGACAGATTTAGTTTAGATTATTCTCCATGGATCTGCTTCAGTGTTGGCTCCAGCCAGTGGGCCCTTTTCATTGGCTTTAATGGCTTTCCAATCAGGCTCTAGGGTCTGATTTTATGTTCAATGACCCGGTTGTTCATGATGAGGTTTCAGCAATTTCTAAGTAACTGGAGTTGCCAAACATTTTAGATATAAATGGTTCACTTCCCTGCAGGATCCCCAAAATTAGTGAGTTTTAAGCAACTCTTGCAAAAGGAGTTATGAAGACTTGCTCGAGCTTTTAAAATTTGCATTATCCTTCTGTTAGGATTCTCTGTGCATGTTAACCTCTGCAGGACTGTCATAAACAACTTCTCCAAACTTGCCATAGTGCCTCTCTAAAACCCAGAACTCAACACCCAAATATTCTAATTCAGGGAACTCTTAACTACATCCTCTTTAAGCAAAGAGGTATAGTTAACTGCCTTATTTTAATTTTCAATGCAATGAAACCTAAGCAAACATACTTGCTAAAATATTAGTTAGAGCTGAATGGTGTCAGCAGCTTGATTCAAATTGAATGAAGCAAAAATCTTTCCCCCCACATCAAAAGTCATAAATAAGACGATAGTGTCTCCTTAAGAGGCAAGTTACTTCATCCTGCAGTATGATATGCTGTATTTAACGCTTTGTTTTAAGCTGCTTTGAGCTCAAATGAATATAAATACCCAATGGTCATTCTTGTTATTAAACTGGAGCTACACAAAGGACTAATAATCTGGTTGTCTTGTTATTCAGTCTAATTATAGTAGGGAGTATGAGGAATCCCATGTGCCTTCTAACTTTGGATGAAAACAATTAGTCTACAGATTTCCTTTTTTGGCTTTTATTGTTCTCATTATTGCAATTAATAAATTTCATCTTTCACTGACATGGTCTACCAAAGTACATGCTGCAAACCAGGAGAGAAAAAGGAAATAGGGTATTCTGTCTTTTCCACATTATTTCTGCCTTGCTTTTTGGATAAGATTTGTATTGTATATCAGGGAGGTGAGCTCAAAGGCTGGATCTTGGAGAAGGATATTAGAACAAAATACTAAAAAATATTTTTGGTAATGGAGGCTGCTGTCAACATTTCTCAAGAATAGGCCAAGCGCAAAACTTGAAAAGGGGCCCTAGGAAATGATTTATAGTACGACCTGATACAGTAAACGCAATTTGTTTTAATTAAGGCGATGGCTTATTGCATAATTCACATTGCGCTGGCTGAAATGACCGCACCAGGCAGTTTTGGAGAATTACAAGCCATTCTCATAAATTCTATTAACTGTAATGCAGCAAATGTTGCAGGAAACAGAGTTTCATCAAGAAACATAAATGCAACATTCCTACATCTCACAACTTTACACCAAAACTAATTCTGCAGTATATCTTCAGCTTTTAGCTCCCTTTGCCTGATACACTTAACAAACCTGCAAATATGATCAACATTCAAAACATCCAGCCAAATCCTTAAATAGCAACAAACAGCCTGGTGCAATGGAGACAAACATGTCCCCAAGCCCATCCAACTGATCATGGTCCCTAGATCTTGTGGAGGTTGTTATGCTGATGTTCTGCAGCCTACAAGGCACCAATAACAGTGTAATTTTGAAAAGCGATTGCTGTTGTTTGAGAGAGGATGTCCAGCACAACCTGAGGTGCCAGTATTACTCAGAATGAGCACATCAAGTTGATTCACTCCAGCCTTGGCTTTTAAAATCTCAAGTTTAGTAGCCCTCAAAAAAAAACTGGTGCCATTATGCAGTTAAAAACTGAGATACAAAATCATGAAATAAAACTGAGCAGAACTGAAATTGCGTGGGCCAGGCTAGTATTGGTATTGATAAACATCTTAAGAGACAATTTTTTAATGCTTTCCTTCTTTTAATGTCACTTTCTACTTCTAAGACAAGTATCAATAAACATAGTGTCCAGCATATGTATACTAGAGTACATACAAAACAGAGAGTATAGCATTACAGGTGGTATGAGTAGAGCTAGAAAGAACTCAGGGATGTGGAAAAAAAGGATGCCATTTAGTTGTTAAATATTTACTATTTCAAATGAGTCATTCATTGCACTTAAGTTACTCCACTCCCAGAAAACTGCAAAAATCATATACTTGAAAGAAAATAACAACAAACATCTTGCCACGTTAGTGAAGCAATTAAAGAGAGAAGGGAAGGAAGGAAAGATCTCAGATCAGCACTGGAATTCATGATTAGACATAACTATTGTATATATTTCTTCAGTGAAACAAAAGCCCTATAGATGTGAAAATCTTTTTTCTAACACCCTGTCATACATTTAGTTTACTTAACACTAGCTACCTGAAACTTATGTATCTATCGTGTCTATAGGTGGTAGCTGTAGGTTTCATTGTGACTGTATGGGGTTTGTAGCAGAAAAAAGCAGTGGGGTACATGTTGGGCTAACTGAATTGCTTTTGCGAAACAACAGAGCTTTCTGAAGCTGAACTTTCCCCCTTGTTTAGGCATCCAGTGGCATTGCCAGCCCAATACCATCTGCCAGTGGAGCTCTACAGGCACACTCAACAATTACCCTCTGCCAGGGGTAACTGGGTCACCCAGAGCTCACCCTGGGATGCTCCAGCAGGCCAACACCATTGACAGATGGAGAGCTTCAACACAACTTTGAGGCTACATCTCTGTAAGCAAAAATGTCTCAAACACGAGGGAGAGGCTTGCAATGTTTATGTTCAGCTTCAGCTTCTTCTTGAAACAACCCTCCTGACTACGTTGCTTCTTCCTTCGGTGCTTGCCTTATCTATTTATTTTGTTCTCTGATGGAGGACACGGACCTCTTCTCTGTATTTGGGCAATGCCATGATCTCAATTTGAGGAGGGAGAAGAGGAAGATTTAGGTGCTGCCCGGTTACAGAGGAATGTCAACTTATAATAAATTGGTGGCTGTGCTCCTTCCTTCCCCTCCCACTCTGCTGCCTGTGATGTGGTGTTATCAGTTTGCCTCCTGTTCTTTCTTTTGGAGCATCGTAAATATAACAGCAAACCAGAGCTGTTTTTGAGCAAAGTTCCTCACTGCATTATACATGAGGCTGGAAACAAGAGGAGTTTGTTCTGAATCCCACTTAGCCTGGTGAACTTGCACAGGTGAATTTCAGGCCTATTTGGCTGGCTAAAGCTGAAGTTTGAATTATTGAAACAACAGGGGAGTTCTTTGGATCTCTTCTGCCAAGAAGGCTGAGGGAGACTGTTTTATTTTCAGCCTTATTAAAACCTCTCTATAGAGAGGAAGTCGATCTTTTCAATTACTCTTAATCTCCAGAGAAATCTCCCACTGATCCCTAAAATGCCAAACTTGCAATCCTGGGGCAGTTTTTACACTGCAATGCTGGAATGTTTCTAATGTTTCCAATACTGCTTAAATGCATCTCCCTTTGCTGTCAGAGCCTACTACAGCTTTAATTTGCACAAAGACAATACCTGTTGTCCACAGACTTCTGGGACTATCTGTGCCAACCTACACCAAATGCTGGACCCTGAGATCCCAGGTATTGGAGAAGGGTGCTGAAGAATGAGCCTGCAACAAAAATTCAGGTATTTGACCTTCAGAAGTAAGACTCATCTTGCCTAACTCTGGGAATGGGATTCACCTTCAGCCTGCGCACATCTACTTTGGACAAATGTCTTTGTTTTTAAGTGTCTGTCTCTAGATTTTGATAGACAGGTTATCCAAATGTCCTACGGCAAGGTGTCTTATTTGTCAGCAAGCTACTGTCTAGAGAGGACCCCTTGAGCCCAGATAGAGGAAAGGGCAGAAAGACAAAGCAGCAGCACTCGAGGGAAAGAGTGGGAATGTGAGGAAATTTTCCACCATGAAGACAGGATTTCTCTCCTGCCAGTGAGTGGGGCTGAGACACAGGCTCTTTGGGATGAGATGTTCTGCCTGAGGGATTGGAAGTAGGGGAGGAAAGAGGTGAAATGAGTAGTCAAAATCTGGATCAAAATGAATTTTGCAAAGACAAAAGACAACATCCTGCCCAGTAATCTGAAGTCATCAACTGAGTTTTACCTACACTTTTACCACTGTTTAAAGATGATGAGTGTGAGATTAACGGCCTTTGTTTTCAGATTTTAGCTGCCTCCTTTGCCTGGCCTAGAGTGATTCTTTATCTCAATTGCCAGCTTTGCATGTCATTCACTTCAACTTAATCGCAAGGATCCACAAATCAAGTGATTTCAGGCTGGAGGCTCTGCCTTTCAAAGCCTTTGCACATCAGCAAATAGGATTTTCTTGCAGTTCCTCATAGGCTTAACAAAGACATTTGCTCTCAGTTTACAGAATTTACATAGTGCAATGTGAGCATTTCACAGTGCTGTTTGCATGAGGATCCTTTTGAAGTCAGAGAGCTTGGATGGCCCCTATGAATTACTAAGGAGTATTACTATCTATACAAACTGTCTCCAGGTTGGAAAGCTCCTAATTTAATGACCAAGAAGTTAAACTAGATTCAGAGTCAAGACCCTCAACTGATTTGAATGGGTGGTGATCATGTAAAATTAAAGGTTACACAAAGAATTACACTAACAGACAACTACACAGAATCACAGAATCACAGAATGGTAGGGGTTGGAAGGGACCTCTAAAGATTATCTAGTCCAACCCCTCTCCTCAAACAGGTCCACGTAGGTCAAGTCATGCAGAAATGCATCCATGAGGGTTTTGAAAACCTCCAGAGGAGACTCTACAGCCTCTCTGAGCAGACTGTGCCAGGGATCAATCAACCTTACAGTAAAGAAATTTTTCCTTAAGTTCCAACTTTATCCATTAATCCTTGTCCTATTACTGGATACTACAGAAAAAAGTGTTGCCTCATCCTCTTGACATATACCTTTCAAATACTTCTAAGTATAAATGAGGCCTCCCATTAATCTCCTCTTCTTCAGGCAGAACAGCCCCAGTTCCCACAGCCTTTCATCATAAGGAAGATATTCCAGTCTCCTGACCATCCTGGTGGCCCTGCACTGGCCTCTTTTTAGCAGGTCCCTCTCCCTCTTGAGCTGAGGAGCCCAGAACTGGACACAGGACTCCAGATGAAGCCTCACTAGGGTCAGTAGAGGGAGAGGAGAACCTCTCTTGACCTGCTGGACACGCTCTTCTTGATGCATCCCAGGATGCCCATGGTCTTCTTGGCTCTGAGGGCATATTGCTGTTCATGCTTGGTTTATTATCAACCAGGACTCCTATATCTTAATATTAGGCTATTAAACTAGGTTACTGTGAAGCATTCACCAGTATTGCTGCATATATTGCCAATTCTTCATTCAAAAAGCTAACACTTGGTTTAATAGAACATTCAAATGTGAGAGAAAACCTGGATCTGAGAACATTGTGAAGATGGACTTGATTGCCTCTCAGTAGTCATGAGAAAATATGAGTATTTTAATAAGATATGCAAACCCAAGGACGTATGTAACAGAGCTGAGAATTTGTGTTTTTTTTTTTTTTTTTTGTCAGTTACTACATTCAATGAAGGGAAGAGCTTTGCTCAAAAAATTAAATGTGATTTTGGATCAAGGAACACTGACTAGTTTTAACAAAAAATATTGCGCTTCTTTCAGCAAATGTTTGATCCTGGGTCCAAGTGTGATTGTTGGCACATTCTTGGTTCAAAGTAATATTTAAATTCTTATCTAAAATCTGATTTCTAAAGTGACATAAACAGGTTAAATAACCCTCACATTAAACAGAAACGTAAATTTGACATTAAAAAATACATTTCGGGTTGACTCAAAATTAAAAAGGGAAAAAAAAGCAAGAAAAAGGCAGATGTGCTCCAGAGAGCACTCTCTAATGTTCAGGGGATTCATGTCATTTCAGCAGAAATAAGCACAGAGATGTAAACCACAAAGACTTTCAGGCCTTCTGATCCAGTGTTATTATGTATCCAGCAGAGATCAATGCCTCAAAAACCAGTGTAAAATCTCCCGAAATACCCCATTAAAAACCATATATTTGGTAGCGATTAGTATATGGATGTCTGAGGTTTCGTCTCTTCTCATTGTTAGATCCATCTAATGTGATGTTCCCCGTATGGACTCCTGGGATGATATGAATTTCACTAGAGGAAAGCAGTGCAATCTTTCTAGTGGATGCCTGATTCCTCTTTCAGGATTAATCTCTCTTGCTTAAAAACTGTGTTCCTTCTGGAGGAGTTGTGTCAACACTTTTCACCAGCATAACCAAATGTTTAGAGCAGAATGCAAAGCATGATTTCAGAGCCGGTTGCTGTGGCTTTGTGGTGTGGAATGGGTATGTAGATAGGAATAATAAACGCGTCAAATTGGAATTTGGCTCTGGAAAAAGCGTTAACTATTGCAACCTTCCCCAAAGTGCCATGTTATCTATAATGGCCACATGCTTATGGTTACAGGCTGTAGGCTCTGCCAAGGAATTAGGCACAGAAGCACTGGAGCTGTGAAAACTACTTTCTACAAAGTTGGAAGCTTCATTGTTTGTAATCATCTGAGATTAAAGACAGAGAAGATGGATTTGTTGTTGTTACTTGGTGTCTTGGCTTTTTATTCAGATATACAGGCTGATTTGTCTGTCTCGATATGTAAATAGTTCATCAGAACTAGTACTACACTGTGTAAATGAAGGAAGGGGTGATATAGAGGACTTCTGTCAGGATGAAAAAGCCCAGTGTATCTGAATATCACCATTCCATCCCCAACACCTCTCCCACAGATAATGAATTGGGACTGGAAGAGGAGATAAGACACTTGTTTACCTGGATCTATGGGAATCAAAACCTCCCTACTCCATCCATGGCTTTAAAAATCCCTATCCCTACTGCTCCCAGATCCTTGTTGGGCGAAGCTGTGATGCTCCCAGAATTCCTTTCTCCAAGACCTATACGAACGTGAGGAAGACATTCTCATTCCAGGCTGACTCATCCTTCAAAACAGATGCAGGCATGGGAAAAGGTGGGGTCAGATATGCTTTGCAATGGCCTCGTTTCTGAAAACACATTCCCTGTTCCCTGGGAGAAGGATGTCAATCCTTTTCATCTATTCCCTTGCCAAGTGATAATTTCCCTCCTAGTAGAATAAATGTGGACGCAATCACCTTTCATAACCAATCAAGTCTATAGACTCCATTTCGTGGTTGGTGAAGTAAAACCAGTGGCATTGCTCTGCCCCACTCTCCCTGCAGAGACTGCTGAAGCCTCTGTGGTCCTATCAGGCTTGTCAGCATAAAATCACACCCCTCAGTGGTTTCTGCTCACTCTGTAACTGGAGTGAACTGAGAGAAACTCACAATTCCTCGCCCAGAGAGATCTTGCCAGGCAAGCTGAGCATATTTGGGATGACTTGTCCTGAAAACAGTGCCTCCTGCTCCAAAGCACGCAGGTGCATTCACAGACTCTACAGGAGCAGCTGCTGGAAGATGTACTGAAGCTGTTCCCATAAAAGAGACTATCCACTTTCTGAGCTACAGATCAGACTGGCTTTGCTGCATGTTTGCTTTTCCATATCAGCTTGTAGGAAAGGCAAAATTAAACATTATACAAGGTGAAAACACGGAGGCATGCTCAAGCATATACACGTTGCATCCAGAAATAGCTGCATGCACATGTGTGTATATGGGCACGTGGTCCACCAAAGCTGGTAGCAAAGAGCATTTGCCAAAGAGTTTGTATTCAAATTCCTAGTGAGAAGCCTGGTTTTGAGAAAAGTTGTTTTTCTTATACAAATAGGGGCCATTAGTTTACACTGTTTTTTGAAGTGTCAAACATAAAAATGAGATGAGACGTCAATTGGGGCCCAGAGGAAAGAGGAGGGGGAGATAGAGAGCCTGAAAAATGCTTCCAATGCAAGCAGCTTATTTAAGCACAGAGTGTGCTGCAGCCAGCTGGGTCTTTGTAGAAAAAGATGAATTTCTACCCATTTAAACATGAATAAGGTGAGATGAAGGGAAGGGGAAAATCCATGAAGGTGAAGAGTCCTTTTTTTTCTCCTTCCCCAGTTGTGATGGATGATTTCAGCCTAAAATACTGAGCATCCCAGTGAACAAAATATCTACGGTGATTTTGATAAATAAATGCTTAGACCTTGCCATTTTTATCTTGATGTTGAAGAGAAAGAAGTTTATACTTCATAGTGGCGTTTTTTTTTTCACATGAGACTCAGATGAAGCAAGGCCAGGACAGTTCTTCTGTCACTCCTGCATTCAGAAGAGGGACTTACTCTTGGATTTCATTTCCCACTGTATTTTTCTCTACACAGAAGAAACTGGAGCACTCTCAGACTCTAGTCTCAGGATAATAATAGGCAAACTTAGGATGGCATATGACGTTGTCAAGTGCATGGAAAAGTGAAAGAAGTGGGCCAGTTTTTCATGCTGACAAGCAATGTTGGCTTCTCTCTTTCCCTGTGTTTGCAGCATGATGTTATGGCCTGGGTGGTGTGTGAATTGCCTGCACAGAGCTAACTGAGAAAAGTTCTTTGGAGAAGAAATAAACTCCCAGACCTTTAAATGTTTGTTAGTGGAGGCAGATGCACACATTCCTTACATGGATCAAACTTGCACAATTTCTGAGGTACAGGAGTTCCTTGTGATTTCTTACAATTATTACGTGGGTCAGGGCAGTCACTGAACTTTTTCTTTCCTTCAGACTGTAGCCCCTTACTTGGAAAAACTGTTTTATCACCTTGTGCAAAACATGACACCTTCTATGGCAGGAGATCAGTGAATGCACTAAAAAGTATTGCAGTTCTGTATGGTTTTGCAGGAAGATGAAGAAAAATATTCAGTCTCATTGCATCTATGTTTGGCAAAGATAGTAAAGAACTGATTGTACACATGAAAAGAGAAGGCTATGAAACACTACCCAGGCCTTCTGTTTTACACCCCAGCAATGTTCCCAGTGCTTCTCTGGAGAAGTGTGCCAGGGAAGTGGTGAGCAGTCATTCACCGATTCTGGTTTCTACAAGCAGTGTTTTTCTCCTTGGAGCACTCTCAGTCTTCCTTGGTTAGCTTTAACATTGCCTTGTTGATGAGATGTGAACAGATCAGAAGTGTCAAGCCATGTCTTGGAGAAACTAGACTCTGGCACTTCTGTCAGGCCCTGAATAAGAAACAACAATTGCTGGCCTTCTGATTCAACTTTAATTTTTAAAAAGATAAAATAATAATGAAAAAAAACCCCAACATTCCTTGGCTTTCAACATACTGTGCATCTGCTTGGTTCACTTGTCCCCTGACTCCAGCTTCCCAACCCCCTTGAGATAGTACCACATCAGCATATAGGAAAGGGCAAACCAGGGCAAAGACATATTGAAGTGGAGCATATACCCTATCTTTTCATTCACCTAGGGATTCCTGATGAGGACAGCCATGCTCCTACAATAATCAATTGTAATACTTCTCCCTCATTCCGGCCCAACAATGGAGGAGTTGTGCCTGTTCAGTGTGAATGTGAAGCTACAGAGAGCCAGATATAAAAGACTAAGGTAAATGAAGAACACAAACACATCTCTGAGCTACACTAATGAGAACATAACTAATATGTTACGTATTCCCAGAAGCACAAAGGAAACCTAAGGGAAACACAGGCAGTCAGATATATTATTTCACTAGTTATAAGCTAGCTTTATTTGCACAAGGGTCTATCTATCTGTGTATTTAAGTTCCTCTACTGGTTTCTCAGACCCTGAGAAATGCCCTAAACTTTGAATCTGAGACTAAATTGCTCGCTTATCTGTGCAAATCTGCATCAAAACCCTAGATCCAAGGTACAGTGGGATGAGGGAGCTTTGGTTCACTAAGGGTGTGGATAAATTATTGAAATCCTGCACGACCCCTTTTATTCCGTCTGAAGTTTGCTCACTTCAGTTAGCAACCTGAGAGCTTCTGAGAGCCTCCTGATTCACCCAAGCTGCCAGATGAAAGGAGGGTTAGAAGGAGGGCTATAAACAAGATATATATCTCTATTTTTTTCCCCTCTGCAGCAAACCGTGGCAGAGGCAGCAGCAGACAGGAATGCAGATGTCCATGTCATTTGCTCCCCAGTATATCAGGGGAATGACAGGTCAGCACTTGGGTTTGCAGTGATTTGCATTTCTGAGCTGAGCAGGGTGACAATTTGAGGTGACATGACAGCAGGAAATGTTTGTAGCTGTATTGGCCCTTAAGAAAACAGGGACAGGACAGGCAATGTGACATCTCTTATTGGGACAATGGACAATAAAATCTTGTTTGGGGGAATGTTTCCAGAAGTGGATGCTCATCTAAACACCAGAAAAAAAAAAGTGCAAGGAAGCATTTCTATTGGATCTGTCACAGGTTTCCTCATTGTCTCTGAGATTGAGGACAGCAAGAGAAAGACAAGAAACAAAATTTTAGTTTTGTTTTCTACACAGTGTGTCACATCCTTACCAACTCACTGTGCAGACGTGGGAACAACTCAGCCTACTCTCCTTTCCGAACCAACGCAGGCCCTTGGTGTAACAGAGATGCACCAAAACTGGCTGTCCTATGGACTTATTGGCAGAAACTGTGTTAAGTCATCTGAGGCTTTTATTTTTTTCATTCCCTTTCCATCGCAGTGGGGCAGATTCACACATTGGGGTCAACTGTTTCCATCAATGCTTTTTGCAGTAGCAATTAATTTGTGTTAAAAAAAAAAAACACAGAGATTTTGCTAAGAAATGGATGAAAGCAGGAGATAGAGAAGTGAGACATTGGAGAAAGAAAGAGCAGATTTTTTTGGCACTGCTCTTGCCTGCTTCTCCTTGCAGATGCTATTGATGCCTGATGCTGCTCTGCAAACAGCCAAATACTACTCATCAGTCTTCTTGGATTTTGCGTTCTTTTCTGAGAGGACATTTGCCCTTAAACAAAGGGACTTAAGTTGTCTGAGCGAGAGAGAAGGGCTAAGTAACACCATTTCTCAGGCTGTGAGCAGGAAGATCAAAAAATAAGCCAAGCTTATTTTTTTCAAAAACTTCAGCAAAACTATTCCTGCAATTTCTAATTTTCAACACAAGCTTTTGGGGGGGTGTGTGTGTGTGTGAAATTAATCAAAATCATGAAAGATTTCCTACCAGCTCTAGCTAAAGTGGAAGATACTGTCCAAACTGAATCACATAAACCTTCTTGGGCCTTTTGCCTGGATGGCTAGGCAGGTGGCTTGTTGGCCATGAAAAAACAAGAAAACAATCCCCCAAATGTCCTTACTGTGCAGGCTGCAAAGGCTTCCCTGCTTTTTTCTTCACATCATGTTTAAGGGATCCCTCTTCTGCCCAGCAGAGCATTTCCATTGACTTATTGCAGCTGGAGAGCAGACTCCAGGGTAGATATGTGGCTTTTCCTTGCTGAAACAGCTGATGTATTTCATCCCAGAGGAAATTACCTCTGAGTACCTTATAAAGCAAACCCAGAGTGCACATAGGAGCATGGTTTGAAGTCCTAACTCAAGCAAAACCTCATGGCAGGGAAGAAAGATTTAACTGAACAGGAATATAGAAACTGTGCTTTGAAGGCTGACAAGACATTTGGTAGGTGCTATAGGGAATGCTGGAGTGCAAAGGGCTAGGGAAACACAGCGTACCATAACTATTATTTGAAAAAACCTGCATCTAGAAACCCCAGGTCTGTTGTAAACTAAAACATGAGCTCATCTGAGTTTCACAGAGCTTAACACTGTCAGAGGTTGGAAATACATGGTCTAGCTCTTTCTTAAGCAGTGTTAAGTACATTTATTTAGTTATCTTAAATGGCACTAGAAATGAAGCTAATTTACCATGTTCCCAAATCATTTAAGACATCTATTACAGAAAAGTATCATTAAAGACAGAAGCAAAGGAAGCCAATGCAAAGAGACCAACTGGAACAGGGTTTGCCTATTAAGCTCCACTTATGAAAAAAAAGGCATGCACCAGAAAGACTACAGTGCTGGGCAGTGGGTTGTAATTAGTTATTGGCAAAGCTCCGTCAGAGAGAAGTGTTCCTCTTTTGAGTCCAAATGGTCAAAGAAGAACATTTTTTTAGGTGATTTTAGAATTAGGTGATTAAGAATTCTTAATTTGGAAAGAAAGACTTTAAGATGAACAGCTGTCTGCACTGGGTAGTTTTGTACCTTTCGTTGTGGTTTCTCATGGGTTTTTCTTTATCTGGTTTTGGGAGAAGGAAAAAAAAAAATTTGCCAGAGATGACCTCCTATGAGTTGGAGTATGACAGCAGCAGAGGTTATGACTTGCAAGCTGACAGTTCAGAATCAGAAGAGTGGTTTGCAGAGGCAAATCATGCAAAGGTCTCACCATGCAAAGGTGTATCAGATCTCTGCTCCTAGATTTCCCAGTGCCCCAAAGTCACCTCTCTCCACCAGTTTTACTCATAAATACATAGAACTGTTAGGTCCTGTCAAGGAATTACAGAATATGTGGTAATGAAATTAATCCCCCAGCTTCCCTCTGAAAAGTGTTCGTTGTCTGGGTATTACAGGTAAGAAGCAGAAGCAGACAAACCTGTCAGCCTGAATAAATCTATCCTTTTTAAAGCTTCTTATGGTTACCCATACACAATATTCAAAGCCCATCCAGAATTTCATTTCCCGAAATAGGACCAAGTGCTCCTGGAAGGTATGTTGGTGTAAATCTAAAATGCCACTGCTGATTTCAGGACAGTTGGGCTGGATCTCTGCCAGCCTAAACAAACCATTCAGGGAAGAATGTGTCTTTCAGAGGTACTTTTATGCCTTTTAAAAGCATATTTACCATCAAGTTGCTTAGTTAATTACAGAAGTGTGATAACTGTTGAAGGTAGAGGAATCTGCCAGGTTCTCAGGCTCAGTGTAAGGAACCTCAAGGACCAAGACGGCACAACTCTGTTCTCTGGTAAAGCTCCCATTGCTTGCACTAGTGGCACAAAGCATTGGCCTAAGAGAGAACTTGGAAGAACCCAAGGATGGCACTAGGCCTGCATACCTAGAAATGCATTTAATTTTCAGAGAAATAGTACTCCCTAAACTTCATCACCATATTAGCATTATTTTTGTCAATGTCAGCAAAGAGGAATTCAAAACTAAGGTTTGAATTTGTCTATATCTTATATTATTGCTCTGAACCATCAAGAAGAGCAGGTAAATTTTCAGGAAGCACTGTAGAGAAGCCACTCTGTTACTGTTTATTTAGTGTAGTGATGGAGGACACCAGTCTGCTGGGGCTGGGTGTTTACAGCCTGTCTATTCCCACAACAGGAAAGGGCAATTTTAAGACTGTGTATTGCTGCTTTGGAAAATTAAATGGCATCTGTGTGCATACACACACACACACACACAAACACATGTATATGCATGTTCTGTGTGCAAATGCCTACAGAATAGCCCTGGTGCTCAGTTTATCAGAGCCTAAACGTATGTCTCCGTTTCTGTATGGTTTTCTTCTTTCACAATGGTGTTTTCTTCTGTGTGTATCTGACAGTTATATTTTCAGTCCTTTCCAGATGGAATGATACTTATAGTCCAAAAGAAATAGAAAAGAGATCATGGAAAGAATAAGTGAGGAAAATATGATGAGCTGAATGCCAAAGGCTGCCATCCAGAGATTTCTTTTGGCTTTCTGTTTCCAAGAAAACCAGAGTGAAGCAGTGTGCCAGTGCTGGGCATTAGATTCCCCTGGCACAGAAAGGCTGGCTGCTTAGGAAAGATGTCTAGGAATGCCATGAGCATCTACATAGCCCATTTTGTTTCCAGAGAAAGCAGTTGATTTAGATTGAGCAGAACATAAAATTCTTCCTCCACCTTCCCCCTATGCTATTGCAGACTGGAACACCTGAACATGTTCAGTGCTGGTAACAGTCAAACAGCATAGTCCTTTTCTGTTGCATAATCATGCTTTCCAGAAGTCATGGGAATCATTTTGGATTTGAGAGGTCTGGAATTAGTCTCTAGAGCTACCACAAATTTCTGTGGCCTGTAGCAAGCCATTTTGCTTACTTTTCCTTGGAAATCAACAGGATTTACTCTAGCCCTGAAATGAAGCATGTGCTTACATGTTTGGTTAGGCCAGGGGAGATTTGCTTAGCAACCTGTAGCCTTGAAGCTGAGACAGAAGCAGATTATCCTATTTGGATATATCTGTTTCAGATGAGTTGTGTTTAAGTGTATACATAAAAGCATCTCTCTCATACCTTGCAATAGTGTTCTTCCTCATCTTGGCATCACTAAAGATGCCAAGATGAACCAATTTGTTTACTAAAGACCAAAATGAAACTTGGACTCAAAGGACGATGTTCTTCATAGATATATAAAATCTATCTACACAGATACATAAAGTACCTACTGTAAAGTCAGTGTGATGTGCTGCTAGACATCCCGTAAGTGCTTCCGAATTACATATAAAATGCTTCTCTGTCCATACTTGTGTCTATCCTAGCTAGAAGAAAGAAAGCAGTGAAAACTGTCTTCAAGAGCCCAGTTCTAGAAGACTGGCCAGTTCTTGAAGAGGGCAAACACAGAGAAGATCTGGACTAGAAAGTCAAGTAACAGAGGGTATCTTAGATATGGCAACCAACAGGCCTTACAGCATTGATGTGCACAAATGCTGAAGGTCAAGCAGAGGGATTTCTGACACAGTTGTTTGATAGATATGGAGTATGAGTGGCCTTACAGACATTAACCAAAGAAGTTTGGAGTTAAGAGTTACAGAGTACCATACTTCATTCAAACTCTGAACACTTTGCTTTTAAAAGGTATGAAAAAGCTTTGGAACAGTTAGATTGGCAAGTGAACAAAACCTTCTGCTTTGCTTGATTTTGTAGGTTGCATATTATAAATATTTAGTGGGCAAATTCACATCTGTGACGACTACATAGAGATGCATTTTAATGAATTTTTGCCTTTGTAAATATACACACAAGGCCTGGCATATATGTATACCTCTATGTAAACATATACAGGAAGTAGAGAATATTTCTGCATCTTACATATATATATCAATATGTGTATACACACACATACACACATACATACACATCTGTCTGTCTATCTCCTTCTCTGAAATGCTTGTATTACATGAATAATTTTCTTCCTTACCCCTAATGCAAGTCCTTTTTTCAACCTCCTCTCAAAACACCTCTAGTGCCTCATTCTGGTGCCTAATTGGCCTTATCATTAAGATTTTTTTTTTAACTAATGTCTAAGCTAAATGTTTCCTTTTTAGGATTCAAGCCATTGCTTCTTGTTATGCCTCTCTCAATGATGTCTACATAATATGGATTGATACGCTAGTCAGGGATGACTCTAAAAGAAGCAAATAGCATCCATTAAGGAATGGAAATATGGGAATGAGTCATATAAAAATATCCATCTGTATATAGATTTCTCTCTGTGTGCAGATGGACACACAAAGCATTTCAAGTACACACACACACACACACAAATCAGATTGCTGCATGTCAAGGATTTACAACATTTAAAATCCTTAGATCAGTACGAGCATATTATCTCACTCTCTGGATATCCCAAACTACAATATGTGCATGTCTCTGCAGAATCTCAGTAAGTCGTGGCTGTCTGAAACACAGCTTGACTGGTGCAAACTGTGCCCATCATACTCATTTTACAGTCTTGCGATCCCTGCTTTTAGATAGTGAAAGTTAAGTGAGATATATCCCACCCAAATCCTATAAAGCTCTAGGTCTGAAGCTAGTCATTGTCTTAATTATAAAGGTTTGTAGGATCTAGTGAAAGAGGCCTTTGGGCCCTGGTTTAGATCTCTATTTACTGCTCTAATGCAAAACAGTATTATTAATAGGGTTAGTAATAAGCAGTACAGAATGCAAATCCTGGGAACGCATGTTATCAAAGCCTGTGCAGACGTTCATAGTTGAATGTTTGTAAAGTACTTTTTGATATTTAAAAAAATCCAAAATCTGCAAGGGAATTGACATTATTATTATGGCTTCAACTCCGCTAGCCATGTGTTTTCTCTTACTTTCCTAATTATTTACACAGTAAGTGATGGGCTGGTGATGGCACCAGACTTTCCTCAGACAGGGTGTGATTGTATAAATACTGAGAGTGAGCAGCAAGGGCTAATTTTAAGATGCATAATGTAGCTATTGAGATCAGAGTTTGCTTTCCATTGTAGGTGGTTGGGATGTATAATGCAGAGGACAGAAGTAAGCTAATGCTGCTAATAGAACCTTTTCTTGTTGGCGCTCAGAAATGTTTAAGTATAATCATTACACAGAAGTTATTACAGTTTTAATGAACAATTTGTTGCACAGTTATGCCCAAACTAAAAGTCTTTGATCATCACAGTAAACTCTTCCCTCTTTCTGTTCCCAAAGCCCATTAGAATAATTTAACTCACCTCAGGTTTCAGCATAGCTTTTTGTTACTCGAAATTAACTACTTTGTCCAATCCAATTTCAAATTAGACAACATAATCAGAAGAGCCTCTGCCACTTCATTGGAAGGATTGTACTTGCACCATCAAAAATTTCTCATCATTCTTATACTCTCTCTGAGGTTTTCTTCCTTTTCATACTTCACTTAATTGCAATTTGTTTGGACTTCACAGGAATGGTACAGCTTCAATTTGCCCCCTCACATTCACATGTCTTCATTGCTTGAAGTAGTAAGTACCTCTTCACAAATATTTTTGCTATGTTTCCTTTATCTGACTTATCTGTTAGTTAAATTTCTTTATTTTTTTGGCCCCTAAAAGAGGATAATCTTCTACACACTGGGTAATATCACAGCTGTGCATTTCTGGGCCTTTATTCTGCAAATGCTACCTATTCACTATGGAGATATTTAATTCTAAGGGTAGCTTTTTCAAAATTATTTCTTTTCTTCATGGTTCACAGCTGATGTCTGGAATGACAGAAGACAAACTGACCTCAAAGGCTGGACTGCACGAAAATGTAACATGAGCAGTATATTTTCCTTCTGATCTTAAACTCTTACAAAAGTGGAAACAAGACGCTTCATGTCCTTCTTGCATCTGACATGAGGGATACAAAATGAACATTCAACAAATTTTATTTCTAAAGTTTGCCTCCCACAAATCAGAATATGCAATCTTAACTTTTCTGCTGTAAATTGATAAAAAGGTCCTGTAAGATCAAGCCATATCTGCTATAATCCTCCAGTAGTATTGCACAGCTGTACTGTGCAAAAAAACCCCTTCTAACTGAAAAGTATGACAAAGAAACAGTATCCCAGGATGAATTTATCTTAGTTTCAGACTAACTGTTGCCAGGACAATAATCTTAGGGGGGAAAAAAACTCCACAGCAGAAACAAAGAAATGCATGGATGCCTAGAAAAGCATGCAGTGCTGAGATGCTGTAAAACAGCATTGCTTTCTTAAAAATTCCTCATCCCATTGATTAGGCTACTATTAAACATTGCATTTCAATGCTATTGTGTGTTTCATGTGGTTTCTTTTGTTTCTTTGTTTCTGGATGAAGACAGTTATCTAATATTGGAAAAAGGGGAAAGAAAAATAACCTGTTTCTAGAGTAGATAATATCGACGTATTGGGATTTCATCTTGCATAGCTGAATCATTTGTATCTGACAGGTACAACTACATGGAAGATGTTAGATTTCACTGTTAAATTAATTTTAGGAAATGTTTATAAAACTAGAGAGATGCACCCATTGACTTCCACTCCAAGATGAGGCAGAGTAACCACATTTTCAGAAAATGGCTTTCCTGTTGCTCTGACAAAAGAGTTTTTGGTGGAAGTCATTCACTTTTTATTGCTTCAAGAAGACAGTGCCAGGGTGAAAAATTTCTCTGTAATGTTCATGATGTTAATGAACATAAATCAGAGGCTGATTTGGCCAAATGTAGTGGTGCTGGGAAGGCTTTTGTTAGCTAAAGGATTGTGTTGGGCTTTTGATATGAATTTTGTTCAGAAGACCCAGAACCAAGAATCAACTTTCTCCCTTCATGGTGTGCTGAAGACTAGGTGCTTCTACTCTGGTACAAAGTGGATATGTGAGGGAAGAGTGATGGAGGTAACAGTGATGCTGAATGGAGAGTGGACTGAGCTGAAGAGCAAGCAGTAGCAGGGACGTGGGACAAAGCAGGATGAAGGCAAGCTGTAATAAGATCTGCCTGAATCACCTATAGCACAGTCATTGTCATTTACCCAAAAAGTACCTAATTAAGCCGTTTGATAATTGAAGGGATGAAGATTTCCCTAGGCTTAATTCTATGGTTTACATTAAGTAACAATGGAAATGTAATCACTGAACTAATATTTTTGTTCATCACTCTGTGGATCTAGAACACAAAATGTCTCAAAGATAAACCACTTCTTAAAAAGAATAACAGCTATGAGAAAATGGAATGGAGGGGAATTAGTGCTACGTATAATTTGTGTGTTTTCTCAGTGACATAAAATTATGCTTTTTGCTGGTAGGTTGGAGCAATAGGATGTTTCTGATACTTTTATTTCCATCTGAGTTATGTTAACTGCTTTAATACATATGTGCACACACACACAGACACACACTTCTTTCCTTTTTTTTTTGCAAAACTATCCTGTCCTTCATTGAGTCCATAATCACTTCCACACTACTGAATTTTCATGGCCTGAAAACAGTCAAGGTTTTTCTCTAATTAAAACCTGTGTGTGAGAGAATCAAGTTGAGTATGAAGAAAAAGAATGAAAGAATTATAAACTACCTTTCATGGTCTACCAGCTACACTACACTATCCCTCCAGCATTTTGGCAAAATCAGTGCACAAATCAGCTTTTTTACTTATTTAAGTTACTGGTGCATGTGGGTTTGCTACTGTGGTCACTGGCAGCTCTCCCAGGACTAAATTATCTGAATAAGTGCTGTGTAGGCAAAGAATCACCTCAGTATACCATGTCACTTTTAACACAGATTAGAGGCAGGGAACAAGGACAGAAGACAAAAAGATGAGTAAATTGATGATTCTCTTGGTATGTAAGAATATGAATGTGAAGAAATGTGATCTTTCTCCATGACCATTTTGACGTTAAATCAGAAAACATAAACAGAAACAATCTTCTGTGCATAATGTTCTCTAAGCTGTGGACCCGACCTAACTCTTCCCTTGACTGAGCCTCATTAAACTAATTTCATACACAGATCTGTTCTGCATGATGCAGTATCCCAAAGAAGAAACTTCCAGATGGCTTGTGTTAATGATGGAGTCTTGCCTGTAGGTTAAGAAGACAGGTTAAGACTTTATGTCAGTGAAGTCTGATCTATGTCTAGGATGAGTCTGTTCAAGGATGTCCATTAATACCGGTAGACTTGGCATTATACACTATAGGGTAGAGATGAAAACTGGAAGACATTTATTCAATGCAGGAGAAACCCTGGCAACTTGTCTTGAAGTTGGATGTCCCAAACAAGTTAAGTAGAAGGCGAACTCAAGTGGTATGACTGAATTTACCCAGAGGCAAACACGTTGCCAAGTATTACAGATCATCAATAGGCTGAAAGTCAAAATACCAAAGTAATCCATGAAGCTGCCTCTAGTTTTATCTTTTTCTCTCTACTTGCATGGTCTGCAGTCAGCTCAGATGATCTCAGTGTCAATGGATACTCCTCTCAAGGAGAAACAGATATTAGAGTCCTACCAGGTGTCCTTGAGGTGAAGAGTAGGAGACAGAGGGACAAAGTTGAAGAGCAGATATGAAAAATTATTCTCGCAAGGTGTAGAGCTACCTTATCAGAAAAGAGAGCAGTGAGTAATATTCAGGAAACATGACTACAAGTGCCTCAGGTGCCTCTTGAGATGGTGGATTTTATTGATTGCCAAGTTCCCTCTCTGGCTAGACAGTCACCTACAGGAAGCTCTTGGCTGAGACAGTATTTCTGCTGGGCAGACAGAAATCAGCAATGCTGAGAGGATGGTCCCACAGACTGGTAATGAAATGTCTTGCTAATGAGAGATGAGTTGAGCTGGGTACAAAGATCATTGCAAGATGCTGCTGTATATGAGGACATCTGTCAAGTGCAGTTCACCTGCCAGAAACAAGCCATTTCAGTTGGATATGACTCAAACTTCTTCTGTTTCTACATGATATTTGTTTGCTTTATGGAATAACTGCTTCTTGTTACCTTCGTTAGCATGTGTCATTGAATATATAATGTCTTGTCACTTTCACTAGTGTGTTCTATTGACTATATTGCTGCTCGCAAAGCTCATGTTGAGTTAATGTACCCGATTTATTTATACAATTCATTTTGCTTTATTTCCAGAGACATGCTGTGACCATACTGCGATGCAGATCCTGTGAGAGCGACTGCAATAAATAAACCCAGTGAACAATTATCTCCCAAATACAGCTTCACTGACACAAATCATTGGAATATAGTTTTTTCACTTACATTTAAGAGCTGGTGATCGCATACCAAACATGGAGTTTGACCAACACGGAGTATATGCAAAGCATTTTTGATCAGAACTGGAGGGGCAGAAGGAAAAACAAGCAAACATCTTCACTAGTAATAATAGTTTTGTGGTGTGGATGTACCTATAAAATCAATCTTTCTGAATGTCTTTTTCTTTAAAAAGATAGATAGGGATGCAGATAGATACATAGATAGGTTAGCAGATAAGTAGATAGGTGAATGCGTAGACAGATTTTTTTAAAATGGATTCTTTGGTCTTATGATGCTTGCTTTTGGAATTAAAAAACAGTTTTGTAGGAAAAGTACACTGTTTTTTCCTTCTGTCTGTAGATCTTTTATTTTAGACTGGGTTACACGTCATTCTCTGTACCTTTTCCTTTGTCTTCTCTTGAAACAGTATCATTCTACTGCTGATGAAACTGGTAAGGTCTCTGGAAACTGGAATAGATTTAAAATTTCTAAGGGCAGAGTGCTACAAAACCGAAGGAATCTTGCTTCACTGATGTACTCTGTAGTTTGAAATAATAAGAGAGTACGTAAAACTAGATACTCCAGACATGGACAATCATGAAAGGGATCCCAACTAACAGTAGATTTTACAGTGTAGGTGTGAACTTTTAGGCCAGATGTCCAAGTGTCCTGATCATAAACAGTTCTCATAAATACAGTTCTGTATTCTTAGGATGTACTTCTTATGAACAAAGGATAGAATCTACTTTGAGCTGACATGAATGAGCCGACAGGAATCTTGATCAAATTCCATTGACCATATTACCTAACTCCCTGTTGACTACAGAGATGATCAAGAGATGTACAGATGCATATGCTGTGGACACACATATTTGATAAAATGAATCAGTGTCCTGATTTTGTAGTAAACAAAATTAAGGAAGATAAAGTCTTACTATACAGTCCTTATTCTTAAATGACCAGCCTACTGGGAAGTGTTCCTTAACATATGACTTAGCATTTGTTTTACACCATCCTAATTGATGTTCTAGGCTTCATGGTGACAACATGGCATCAGTGAGAAGATCGCAGCTTTGATTGCAAGATTGCTCCAAAGCCCTGAAAAGCTAACAAATGTCTTATCCACTGTCATTCTTGTCACTGAGCTTTGAGCTCTGTGACATTTATCTCCCACTGTGCTGTTCTGCCTTTGCAGAAGATCTGCTAGGAGCGAGATAATATATTCACATGGGCAATGTCTGCCCACTGCGTGACACCCACACCACTGTTTTGAAATCGATGAACTTCCTCTCCTGAGGTGTGGCTCCATTCATTAAGACTTGTGATAGTAGAAGAAAAGAAAAGTAGTAATGAGTCATATAAAAGATGGGGGACCACCATACTAGGAGTAATTTTATTCTGTTGGGATTTACTTGGTTGGCACACTCAGTCAATGGAGGAGCTGAGGCTTCTCTGCTCACACTCTGACCCTTTGCACCAAGTCAATTGGTCATAGCTCAGTCCATCTGCATCTGAGCATGTATGATAATGCTAACAGCCATGGTACATCTTCACAAACACATGAGGTAGTACTGGCCTTAAGCAAGTTGGAAATAGTAGACGTTGAAAATGAAATACTCAGCTCTGTCCCTCAAGCTCCTGTTAGCAGCCATGCTATAGTTTGCTGATACATGAGCTTCTGGCAGGAACAAAAAAGTCTGCTTTGCAACGGCACTCATGTGCAGCATCTTCTGAAAAGCCAGTGCGAAGCAGGGGAGGGTAGGATTTCAACCTTCGCTTCAAGTTGCCTCGCTTTCCTGGGTTTATGTCAGGCCCTTAGAGTTATTTGAACATAGTTTTTGTGGTTTAATTTGCATAATTGATGAGATGGAAAATTATCTCGATGATTGATGGATGTTATACATACACTGGAGTTTGTCACAAAGTATAATGCATCTGTAGGATGAGGCTGCTGCTCCTGCAATGTTATTTCCCAACAGGGCTATAAAATTCTAACTTAACCTCACAGGTTTTTAGGTTTCTTTTGTTTTTAATCTTTTACTATATAATGTGAAACATGATAAACAAACACAAAGACACAGCATCAACTAAAGTTACAGTCTTTTTTCATTGTACTCCAAGGACATGGAGCAGTAACAAGAAAAAATGGTACCTCACTTGTGGAATTGATCCAAGACTTTCCTGTATGAGGTGTCCTCACTCTCCCTAGACTTAACTATAACTTTGTCTATACATTTCCACCTGTTTTGTATATGCTATACCAGCTTCTGAAGCCTGTGTGAATAAAGTTTTCTCTTAATTTACAATTTATTAACAATATGTATACCATAATTCATGCGATGACTGGACTTAATTTTGATAATTGCTTGTTATAGATCCTTTTGATTGTAAAAGATGATGCCTAGTGCAAAAGTACTCTAGGAATTGATAGTATTTCTTCCCAAGAGAAGCCTGTCTTGGTCTGTTACTGTTCAGTAAACCACTGAGATACATGGGTGACTTGAAATGAGTCTTTGAGTGTGGAGTTGCATATGCTTTCAGCATGTGTTAAAGTTCTCTGTTGAACAGAGATGATTTTAGGTACACATGAACCTTCTTTGATGAACATGAAGTCTTGCCTGTCCTGTCCGCTATATAGCGGCTGGGCATAACAGGTGGCTATGCAGTTTTTGTACATCAGAGTTATGTGGTGAACAAATGTATTTTGTGGGGTATGTCCTGCATAATTGTCTCAATTAAGACAGGTAGCTGGTGAGTTCCTTCCTACCCTGAATAGGGATCCAGTTCAACTTGGCAGTCTGAAATGGCAGCTTGAGACTGGCCTTGACACCTCAGGATGCAGTCCTTTAGGGAATGGAAATAGATAGGCACCTTTGAGTCCTACATGAGCTATATTCAGGGGGGATTTATGACAAAAGAAGAGATAGAAGGAGGTGAGAAGAGAGTTTTCTTGATCCTCAAATTGATTGTACCCAGAGACTACAAACAGCATTTCTAGGGCACTTTCAAATGACTTCAGTAGACTAAAAGCATAGGCTAAGCCTAGGATTATCACAGTGTTTGAAAGACAGTTTTGCTGTGTCAGGTGAGTTTTCTAAACAACTCTAGTTTTGGTATAAACAGGACACAACTGCACTGATGTCAGTGAGGCTGAGGAAGATGAACAACACTGGCAATCCTCCAACCACTTAAGAAAAGGTACCATAATAAAGGATTTACCCAAGGAACTCTTTACTGTGACAATTTGTTGCACTGAATGAAAATTTGTTGCAATGGGAATTTATTGTCTGAGTTACATATAGCTTCTTCCAAACTTTGAATAGGCCTAACCTTTTTTTCTCATTGATTTGATTTCATACACTCAAGTTGTGTTTACAAGAGGATAAAATCCTGTGTGCAGTATTAAGCCTGTATGGGGTACTATGCACTTTTTCCATCACTTAGCATACATCATTAATGTTCCCTGCAGGAAAAGGATAAATCAGACCAAGAAAGGGAAAAAAAAACAAAAAAAAAACCAACCCTACAAGAAGGCATTGACAATATTGTGTCCATGCCCCTAGAAAATTACTCCAAATCTGAAACTATTCAACTTCTGAGCACTGAAGTAGAAAAATCATATGGTGATGGTCACGGTTCTTTTCCAACAAGGAACTTTTCTACCAAGGAAAATGAAAAGCATTCTCTCTGTCCCTGGTCCAGCATGACGCTGCTCCAGTTTGAAATGACAAAGGGTTGATTAGTTACGATCGGCTGCTATGGCTGAGGCAATACAGAACTCCAATCAGCTCCCTAGCAATCAATTCGTTACACCCAACTCTCTTCCCCTCCGTCTGCAGCTGTCTGACATCCATCAGGACCCCTTTCTCCTGCCTGCAGGTCCTGGTGAGCATCTGAAGATAGCTCAGTGGGCTGAAATGGAGATGACTTGCTGGGCAGATGGGCTGGCAGTGTTAACCCTCTGGAGCTGAGCAGCTCAGCTGCACACTTCAAGTTTCCACTGTGATATTATATTTGACATTCAATTTGAAACCCTAAACTCAGTTAATGCAATATCTCAGCACAATGATAGTAATAAGGCAGTACCACTTGCTTTCGATTTAACTACCAAAGGCAAAGTGGAGAGGGGGAGAAAACAGCTTCAATTATATTAACCCCTTCACTACTAGCTTGATAAGTGACTTGATGTATAGGTATAAACTTCACTGTTAAAACAAACAAAGGAGAAGCACAGAGGAGTGCTTTTCAGCTAACAGCTAAAATGCTTTATAATGTTGTGGTTTTCTCCCTGAAAGTGCCAGAGGCTGACATTTTGCTTTGCAAATTTCAGTAAAACTGCATGAATGTGGTATTCCTACCCAGCAGAGCAGTCACCTTGCATATTTGGCAGGAAATAAGCAGATAAAAACCTATTTTTCTAAGTGCAGAGAACAGGGTGTGCCCTGATAGAGCCCTTACCAAGGTCCCTCTGATGCTTTAGGAAACTGCCTCCATGGTATTGTCATCATTTCACACCCATGGAGATGGCAGCAATGATTTAAAACATTCTGAGATCTTCTCCATCTAGAGAAATGGGTAGAAAACAATGAACCAGCTCTCAATATCTCTGTTTTACAAATGGGGAAGCCTGTCAAAACTGAGGTCTGATCTTGATGGGAGATGGAAAATCTGTTCATTGCTCAAGCTGAGATATTGACTGTTGAACTCTAGGGTTTCTCAAGACTTGGATCTAGGGCTGTTAGTGCTGGACAAATTTGAAACACCATTTCTAGACCAAACTTGCCTCTAACCCTAAGGCACAGTAGTGCTGTCACCCAGATTTTTGTCAACATTCCAGGCTGAGAAAATACAGTCTGTTACAGCAAGTTTTCCTGTACTTTTCTACTGGCACTCACCATCCATTAAACTCAGCAGATCTGAGCCTATGTGAATCAAAACAGGGATCAGGGGCAAGGGAAGGGGACACAAACCCAATGAATCATGTCTAAAGGTGGATAATATTGCTATTATGCATAGGCTTGTGAAGGAAAGTTTTTATCCTTCTGATAACTTCATTTCTTTCTGTTTTAGTCTCTTTTATCTTTTTTTTTTTTATCTTTCACACTATCTCCTTGACCGTGTTTCCAGATGTATGACCTGTACCACAGTGGATGGTGTAAAACTTCCTTGGCTGCCTCTTCCCAGCTTGGCGTCCTTAGATACCAAGTGAATGTCAGAAATCTAGACTCAAGCTATTTAAAAGCATTTAGCCAGCTTTACACGGCAACTCTTCGGTCAAACTTTCTCTGCTTTAGGAAAGGACATGTCGCCCCTCTTGGCAAATCAATTATTCAGACGCTGTGATAGTCCGAGGCATCGTATCAGTAATAAAGTAGTGAATTATTAATCACGGCTTGTGCCATTTCGATTAGATTTGGGAAATTCAGGATTAAATTTCTGGCACCCTGTGTCTCGGATTGAGCTCAGCCCAGCTGGCCTGACAGGCATGAGCTGGCTTTGTACTTCAGAGGAGGCTGGTGGATAAAAATTACTTGAAAAGCCTCAGAACTTCAATTATTATTATTAGTATTTTGGAAGGAACTGGAAAGACTGAAAATAGATTTCCAATCTGCAGGGCAGTTTTGGTTTCACATAAAACTTGTGCTGTAATAGCTCAGTCTTTTTTTTTTTTTTTTTTTTTCAGTTTCTCTGAGCTCATCTGCTTGCTGCAAGAAAGACTAACTCGACTTGAAAGACGAGGCAGTCTGGTGAGTCTGTGTGTCTGTGTAGAGTATTTACAATTTCCACATTTTATCTGGGCTCTGAGGATACTCTGGGAGACTGAAATCATATTAATTAGAAGCACAGGACCAGTACTTCTACTGCTCTGGTACTGTATGTTGAGGGAGGGACAGCCTTAACACTGGAAGTGTGAGCTTTGGCATCCAGGAGACTTTGCTTGCAGGTTAATTAGGGTCAGAATAAAAGGGTTTTGGCTTCATCTGCCCTGTCCCTAGCAGACTGCCACAGTGTGCTACCACATAAATTCAACCTGGCTTCACTCAATTGCTCAGTTTTTTCATGTGTTTGGTATATGCTGTGGAGAGCCTGCTCTGAAGCAGATGAGCACTCCTTTCACCAAAGGCCTTTTTGCAAGCGTGTCTGCTACAGCAAGGGGAGGAAAAACAGGAATGAGAAAGGTAAATGGGAGAGTGGAGGCTCTCAGGAGCATGTAAGGAATGCCAACTCCCCCACATTTAGCTGACCGATACATAGAGGGAGGCAATACTGAGGCATCAGGATGGAAGTGGTACAGCTGAACCTGTGTGGGAGCTTGGTACTGCATGGTGTCAGCAAATGTGAGCTAAGAGGGATCCTGTACCTCAAACCATCTGGGAGAACTGGGAGGGGAAGTTCTGAGGTGTTTCCAACCAGAGCAGTGAATGTGCCACAAAGCTCTGAAGAAAAAGCGTTTCCTCTCCAGAGACTTTCATCCACAATGAAATTTAATTTTTCTTTGTTGCCTATAGGCATAGCAGATTTGCAGAAGTTAGTAACTTCTCCAGCAGCTAGACTGGGAAGTTAAGTAACTTTGTCCAGGCCTTAAGGAAATCAAAGGAAAAACCCGGGTGACCTGACCCTATGCTCACATCCTTGTCAATGTGAACTGATAGCACAGGTCTGAAATGAAGCCTGCTGGGTTTCTCTCTGTGAAGTTGGCCTTTTGCTAGACATACAACTGAGGGAACAGCTTTTGCCACAAATGTACTCCAATTCAAACCCTGAACAGGGCTCAAAAGTGACCAAGTTGAAAACCCTTGACATGAAGGAAATAACATTTCACTCGATGCAGTTTTAATTTCATCCCTCTGCCCTGGAGTCAGAGGTTTCTGAGCAGAACAGGGACTGTGGAGTGCATGTGCATTGTGTGGAAGAAAGTGTGTGGGGAGATGCTGTATGTAGCTAGTTTCTTACTCTTAGAAGCCTTCATGACTTTGGGGGAAAGGAAAAGAAAAAAAAAAGGTTTTAAAAGAATTTTTTTGAAAGAGGAGCTGAAAAAGACATCAAAACAGATCAAAGAAACTCATGGAAGTGGGAAAAAAACAGAGAAAGGAAAAAAAAAAAAAAAGAAGGAAAAGCTCCTGCAGTAACATTGGATGAAAATTAAGCTTCTCAGATCTGTTTAAAAGATATTCTGTTTGATCTTTTATATCTTCTGCTCTGATTATCCAGGTTCCTTTTGATGTTGCTGAGCTCTATAGAACTGATATGTAAAAATACACATACATATGTATTAAAAGAGGGAGTACATATGCACATGCATGCACCGTCTCAAGTTGTCCTTGCTGACTATGAACAAGAGATGTGGAGCCAATGGAGATGAGGCCACTCAGGAGCAAGCTCCAGTGCCCTGACCCTGAGTTGCGTGTCCCACATGATGCTGTCTTTGAGGAAAGAAAAGCCTGTGTTCTGAGACACACAATTTAAGGGTGATCTTGGCCTCCATTTTGAGTAAGGAAGCTGTAATTGTTTGATGGCACATCATGTCCTACTCTGTGCACCTATCAAACCCTTGGGAAGTCATGGTCTGACAGCCATACTGATGTACATCCATGGAAACAAACTTCTCAGAGGCTGCATAACAACACACCTACAGACAAAAGAGGCACAAAGCATTTACTCCTTACGGATTTTGGGGCAGTTTGTGCCACCACATGGTCCCCAGCAGAGATATCTTCCTTTGGCCTCTCCCACCTCCCTGTGTTTTTGCACTAAGGCCAGCTTCAGATTCCTCAGCAGTGTAAGACAAACTGGTTCTTTTCTGCCCTTTCCTTAAGGTAAAGAAAGTTGGGCCAGCCCTAGAATGAGTCACTGGTGCTGTCAGAAGGATCGGGAAGGATTTTACACAGAGAAACAGAAATAACCTCAGGAGCTGCTGTTGCTGGGGCAGGAGGAGGTAGGTGGATGGAGGCTGAATTAAAATCCCCTTCTTGGACAGGAAACAGACCACTTTTGCCTCAGTGCTACCACCTGCAAATCATTCCTCTCGCTGCTGTGAAGCATGGCCACTTTTGGAGGCAGCAGGACACAGCCTGGCGTGGCTGCAATCAGCTCTACATGCCCAAGTCCATACTGTGCTGCAATGGCCTCTGGTCCCCACCTCTGTGGCACCCACATGCTTCCGAACCTTTAATCTGCTTACCCTCACGGGGCCCTCAAGGCAGACAAAGTGGTGTTAAGCTCATTTTACAGCAGGAAACACAAGTGATTTTCATAAAAATAGCAAACAAGTTGGCAACAGAGGTGGTATTGCACTGCACCTACCTAGGTTCTTGCTCTGGGCAGAAGGGCAACTCTCTGCCTCCCACCTCCATCCCTTCATGCCTGACTTTGCACTTCCAGATGGCATCTCATGCAAGGAAAAACTGTCCTCCCTGCCACCTGTCCTTGGAGAACAATGATTTCCACACTGCTTCTCTTATCCCACAGTCCTCCTGTGAGGATGAGCACAATGAAGCTCAAATGAGTACTTTCCTGCAACTTTAATACACCAATATGCTTCTAATAGTTAGAAACGTTTGGAGAAGAGTATAGGCAACTGGGAGCAGTAGGCAGAGTGTTTCAGGTTTCCTGAGCTGGGGCTGGTAGACTTGGTTGTTTCAGCCTCTGGGCATTGGCAGTCTGAGCCCACCTCACTATCTACACTGCTCTGTATTTATTCTCCTTTCTCCTCTCCCTTGTGTGTCCCCCACTCTCTTTTGGATGTTTCCCAAATAGATCTATCTATTGCCACTCCCCTCCTAGTGCTCCCAAATTAAAGGAAAAAAAGAAAAAGGAAAACACACAGTAAAAATATTTTAATTTTACATGCAGTAATAAAATGATCAAAGGCTTATTTGTAGCTAACAGTGGACATACACCACTCAGTGATCTAAAATGGTGGGGGGAGAAACATTTTCTCATCTGCCTACAAATGTGTTCCTTCTAAAAGAATCAATGGAGGTAGATTTTTTAATTAAAGCAGATGCTGATCCTTCCTGTCCCTGATGCTACTACATGTTTTGTTGTTGTGTCTGTTGTTATCTTATCTAGGCCTTTATTTATTTAATTATTAGTCCCTGACAATGGGAGATTGTAGCACTGATTTCAGTGCTGTGTTTGGGGGAACAGAACGGAGACAGTCCTGCTGGAGGAAAATGTTTTTGTCTTGTCTTCAGTCTCTTTGATACCCAAGTGAGGGTCAAACACTGTCTTCCTTGGACTCTCCCCTCCTCCACCTCTGACGATGGATATGAAGGCTCAGCCTTGCTGTCTCCTTCTCTCTGTCCTTTTTACAGATGCAAATCCCTTCCACTCAACCTCTAGAGTGTCTCCACAAGTAAAATGTGCTCTGTGGAAATGCCTTCATTTGAAAATGTTTTAGAGATCTGCTGAACTGCTTCATGCCTTTCTCTCTTTTTTTAATCTCTTATTTTTTTTTCCTCCAGAAGAAAACACCAACTTAGGGTTCTAAGAAAATAATCAAGAAAGCCAACTCCTAAAGCATTTGCCCTTCTTCCTCACCCAACAGATCTGCATCTCTAGTTTCTTTCTCCTTTCCTTCAAACCTTCCCTCAACAGGTCCCTTTACACACAAGTTCAAAGGGTTCCCAATGAGGCTTTCATAATTAATATCCAAGATCAACACATTTGCCGCAGGTGTGTTGCAGCTGATCCTAGCACTGGGCTTGTGGGGCTGGGCAGGACTAAACAAAGAGTCCATTTCCTGTCCCTCACTGGTCCTTTGCCTGATGTCTACAAGGGTCTCTGATCTTTTGCTCTTTGAATTCAGGCAAGTGAATAGAGATGGGGGTTCATTGGCTTAAAAAGGACTGGCAGTACACCAATGTTTGAATCATCATAAAATCTAAAACAGAGAAACCTAAGAGAATCTAAGCCAAAAATAGGTTCATCCTCCATTTCAAAAGCTCTTGCTATGAGCTATGATCAATTCATAATGGAGGGACATGTCCCGGACCTGGGCTGTCCTCTGCTGCAGGTCCTTCCTGAAGGCCATATTTCCTTCTCCATGAATGCCTTTTGCCTATGGGACTCCCTGCCTAGACATCATCTAAAGAGCTCTCCTGACTCTCCAGGCACAAAGGCAACTCATGTCAGCCCAAGATTTGGTCACAGCATTTGCCCTTACGTGTGTCAATAGGACATAAGCTCAGTGCTGATTTTTAAAATTGTTTTCCAGTCTGCAAGATGTTAATCTCATGACTCAAATGGAACTTTGTTTCCATTTTGTTATGTTTTGTTCCCTTTTCCTTAAAAGCAAGCAGATTAATAAATGAAACTGAGAAAAGGAAAAAAAAAAAAAAGCTGTGTTTAATGCTTT
This sequence comes from Urocolius indicus, assembly GCA_013401255.1. Classification (NCBI taxonomy): domain Eukaryota; kingdom Metazoa; phylum Chordata; class Aves; order Coliiformes; family Coliidae; genus Urocolius; species Urocolius indicus. Next base: position 31,550 of record WBNH01009533.1, read on the forward strand.
AATGTGTTTCCCATTTTCACTCAAGTGAATTGATTGTGGTACTTTATAATTTGATAGACACGTGTAAATATTTCCATTCAATGCTTAGCTACCTTTTTTCCCCCAATGAATAAAATATTTGACCAAAATCCTTCCCCACTTGTAAGCTGAAATAGAATCTTCTGTTTTGTCTACAAAGAATACTAAGTATTGATGTCAAGAAACTGCAGACTTAGAGATGTGCTATTGAAAGGGTAGTATTCTTTTGGAGAAACATGTTTACAATATGTGCCTCTATCTGAGACAATCACCCTCAGCTTTATTTTGTAGTCAACAGGGATCTAGTCTGCAAAGTTGAGAGCACAACTCTCATCCTAAGACAGACATCTACTTTCAGCTAAATCACACTTCTCCTAAAACCCCCCTTTTCTCTCTGTGTTCTGTATTACAAGTCTTGACTGACTTGCTCAGATAGAAGGATCTATGTTTTAATTAGATGTCTTAGATGTGGTTAAGTTTAGAGAACATTAAACCTGCCTAACATTTAGAAGTGAGGTCCTTCTTTAAGGCCGTTCAGGACACTAACAGGATAATGCAGAACCTAACAGAGCGATGGTTTTCCTAAACCTGGCTGTACAACAGCATACAAAAAGAAATCCTTCTAATTTCAGATCAAATGCCTATGGGCAGAGGAACCAAATCTGTGCAATAGCATGCAATTATTTACAAGTGCAAATATTCACTCTATAGAGGAAACAGTATTAGAAGTATCCCTTCTATACTGAACTCTCTTTTTTCTTAATAGTATCAATAGCTTAAAATGAATAGAACAATTAGAAGTGGGATATAAACAGCTCCCGTTCCCCCACCACCCACACTTACATAAGCACACACATTACAAAGAGGTAAACTATATACATCTGTCTGCAAAAGATAAAATCCACTTAAAAATGCACTCTTTAACCCTATTCCAGCTTTTGCCTTTATCAGGTGGCAAATAAAGACTTTCACACCACTGCAGTGTAAATTCTCTTAACAGATTCTGTTACAATCTCTATCAAAGTGCGAGCCAATAAAATGTTATACTTGGAGATTAAATTCTATCCAGGCTTAGTAAGATAGTAGTAACATCCTTTTGGTGGACCTGCATTAAGGTAAGGGGTTTTTAAGCATCTCTCTGTACCTTTCAAAGTGAGCTAAAGAAAGACACTTCAGTCACCAGTACCTTAGGATGGATGCATCTTTCACTACAGCCCCTTATAACTACCCATGTTTGGATGTTATCAGGGAAGAGTATCGATTGATGGTGTAACAAAGTTTTTGAGTGATAGCTCAACAATGGAGAAGTTCCAGACTCCCCCTCTCTCTTCCTCTGTCAGTGGAGGGGAAAATATCTTATCCTCAGCATTAATTAAACTCTGAAACCTGCTCCTGCTATGGAAGACGTGTGTAGATTGAGACTCTCTGACAACATCTTAAATTCACTGACTGGCATTTCCTAGGTAAATAAGAGGATCAATGCAGCCCTACTGTAGAGAGGTCAAGCAAAACCTTTGCTCTCTGTGAAATACATGGGCCAAGACATCTGCTCTTGAAAATCACCAACCTGTACTGAAGCTTACTGATTTACACAATGAAAGGACGAACTTCTCTAAAACACTAAGTTCAGAGATAGTCTGAACCAGAAAGTGACTGCTAATGGGATAACCAAAGGGACCAGAAGGCTCTGGTTCATGCCTTGCTTTGGAAAACATGGACTGACCCCAAAGAGTCCTAGGTCTATTTCATTCTCTGCAACTTTTTCATTATGTGTTCTACATTCCCATGGCAATGTTTATCATGGAACAGAGGATGTACAATGCTACTTGCCTGAATCTGCTTTCAGGTCAGACTTTCAGAAACTTTATCCTCAAATTGCCAGTTCTTGGCCTGTGTCAGTGGTTCTGCCTAAAGTTCTGCTTTCGTCTATGTGGATTTTGCAGTGATGAGGATGGAGATCTCAAGGCAACTAAAAGGAAGACTATCTCTATGATTATTTAGGTTACCTCTGTGGTAAACTGGGCCAGAAAATGGGTTGAGGCAAAGATTGTCAAATGATTGTTAGTGATTGATTGTCCCATGATTGTAAAGAATCTGCTGTCATTAGCACAGAGTTGGTCACTGGTTCAAGAGACAGTACAGGCCAGAAGCTATTCCTAATGGACATAGGCACCTCTTTTTTGTGATGGAGAGCTTAGGACTGTGTGAATGTACAAATATTTGTCCTTAGGGAATACATCTGTAGTGATATGAATGTAGTTCTTGCCTACATTGATATATAAAGCTGGGGATTCAAACTTTCTCTGTTGCATGGATGCACTCTCCACATTAGAAACGCCCTAAACAGAGAAGACACAGCTCAGGACTGTCATGACATTTTCCCTGTTATTTATATATTTTTGCTAAATATCTTCTGCTGGCATCTGTATGAGAAAGGAAAGTGGATTACCTTTCTGTTTGATCAGAGATACTATGATAACATTTATATCCTAAAATATCTTTGTTGTCTGTAAGGATAAATCATTCTTGAGTTACATCTTCTCACTCTCCTACCCCAATATATATGTCCTGTTTAATCAGATCATTCTAACCATTGAATTTCTCCCCCTTGAAAATCAAGGGTGACTTTCAGATCCCAGCATGACTGGGAAAATAAGTCTGGCAGAGAATAAAGCAGAGTCGCTTTTCCCTTCCAGAATCTGTGTGGGAGGATGAGATTGGCACAAGTTATTGGCCAAAATATCATTTAAGAGTGGCAAACCTCTTCCTAGGACAGTCTCTTTCACATCCCACTTACAATAACAATAATAGCCTTGATATCATTTTAAAAGAGAGAACAGAGAAGGTGTGGGGGTGGGAAGGGCAGGAATTACAGCCCTTATATTAATCAGATAGAAAAGCTCTGTCTTCCACAATTCTTTCATTAGCTGGCGAGACAGGTGCCCTCTGACCTCCAGCATCACTTACTTCCTTGGTAACAACTACTGCTGGCAGATGATCCCTCTTGTAGACTTCATCCATATTCAAAGAGTTGTCACATCCAACTGATGCTAAGAAGCTAATCAAGTGGAATTTTCTTTTCATTCTCTTTCTCTTTTTGTTCTCCATTTTACTCCTTCTCTCATGCTAGAAAGATACTTCTCCATCATGTAGTCAAATTTTTTTGAACTCTGGGAAAAGACCAGATCCATGGGGAAAGGGAGACAGTCCCTTTTCTGTTCACACATGAACTCTGATTATTTTTTCCTTTAATTCCACATTGAGCATGGGACTATTTTGCATTGCCATTAACTGCATTTAAGAAGGACCAAGCACAACAAGGAGCCTAAGACAGCTGTCACATCACACTTGCAGTTTCAGGGCAGGCTGAACATTTTGCATCAAAACTTTTTTTGAGATAGAAAATTAAATGTCTCATGCTGTCTAGAATTTGGAAGGACATGGCCTTATTAAAGCAGTTGATTTAACCACAGATAGAAGATTAAGGGAGGAGAGTAAAAATTAGATTTTCCACAGGGAAGGGTAATCTTTTCACTGATGTTTTAATTTTGTATATTTTTTCCCCCCACAGTAAGCCCATCAGCTATGTTGTGTTTCTTTTCTGTGTTCAGAAACAGACTTGTCAATGTGGTTCTGCAGTATCTAGCAATAGCTTATATGAGAATATTTTATGCACATTCAGTGCATTTTCTACAAAAATAGTTTCTAACAGAGATTTCATGGTCACCTCTTCTAACCACATACAAAGACTCTAGTGAGGTAATTCAAACTCTGAGGATGAGAGTGATGAGTCTGAAACAGCAACTACATAGGAAAAACTGATACTCTTATCCTTGATGAGACAAAAGAATCAGAAGAATAATGAAGATGCCATTTCTGCACTTTTCCAGTCTGAGATTTATAGATTTCTGATCTTTTGAATATTCATCTAGTGGAAAGTCTGAGGGCATTGAGTTCAGATAGACAGTGAATCTTCGTTCACAATTGTGTCAACAGCTGTCAGTCAAACATGAGGAAAAGGGAGTAAAAGTCAGGAATTCCCTTTCCAGAAAACATAGTTTCATTTCACTGAGAAACTCCAGAACACCTGGAATATCTTTTTTTCCAGTTTTTGAAAGTGATATATCATTAGAGAGAATTCTTAAACTGGTCCCAGATTTCTCTGAGAAATATTTCCAAATAAGTGACCTGAAGAATCTCTAATAAAAAATCATAAACAGTAGTCCTGTTACAATACCACTGATTTGTGCAATTCAGTGGAAATTCTGACATCCACCATGCAAACACTAGTTTCCAGCTACTGAAAATGTGGTTTTAAATCCTGATAGCATCTGTTCCTTTTCCATGAGTTAATTCAAGGAGATTAAATGTGCAAAATAAAGGAAAGAAGGAAGGCAAAGTCACACCAGTACCAGACAAACACCGCTCCCACAAATCTGCCTTATTCCCACCATCCTCTGCCAGGTTTCTTGTTAAAATGTGCAATGCGCAATTTACTGCTCATGTCTTTGTTTTCATCATCCTGTGAGTACAGATTCTTCCATAGGTATCCTTGGTGTTACTGCCATTCCTGTCACTGATGCAAACTGAAGCTGGCTGGAGGGTTTACTTCGATGAGTGTGCAGCCTGCAGGATTGCTGCTGCAACTTCTTAGCAATCTCTGTTTTCATGACACTATTTCTGGACCTCCCTCTTGCTCTCTCTTGTCTGGTAGTGTCTCATCTCACAGTGACTGGAGAGCTAAGTTCATTAAAATGGAATTTGGTGGGTTATTGCACAAAATTACCTCTATTTACATCTGCTGCCTGTCACTTTCAATGCTCTATGCCTTTTATCACTTAATACTTCCACTACCTGTCCATGCCAACTTTCAGTGGGCAGCAGTTGTAAACTCAAGTTAGCATTGCTTGCTGTGTGCACTCCTTCCTGCAGAAGCCACCTTTAATGGGCTGTGTGAGCTAGTGTCTTGGCCAAGAATATTTGTTCATGGGTAAGACAGAGCTACAGCTGTGCTGATATCCAGAAATGCCAAGAATATCCATAAATTATTTTCCTAGGCTGAATTATAGTTCCTACACTGTTATTAACTCTTTGAGTACCACAAAAATGTCTTTTTTGAGATCAGCTGGGAAGAAAAGAATAAAACTGACAGTAAGTTTCTGTATGCAGTGAACACTGAACCTGAATCATATCTCAACAGGGCTGGGCTGCAATATTTCAGCTGAAAAGAGAAGTTCTGAATTTTTGCTCATGGAAGACAGTCACTCAGTGAGTGACTGTATGACAAAATTTATGCCTATGAGACACTAGAGGTGGAAATCTGTCTGAGACCCCAGTGCCTTGAGTTAAAAGGTTATACCTGGTTTCTGATTTGACACTGCAGAGCAGTGTGTTACTCAAGTCTGGTATACAGTCCTGGTTGCACAGCACTGCCCCAGGTACTAGAAACTCTTGAAAACCAACCCATTTTCCTGTCTAACACACCACATCCGTCACCTTCACCTCCGTTTACTTTAGTGAGCAGTTCAGTAGAGATGTTGAAAGAATGAAGGGGAGTAGTGTGTTATTTTCACAGACCTCAGCAGTCACTGGCTGATGTCCCACACCTCAGGCAATTACATTTTTTCTTCTTGCTTGCTGATAGCATGACACCCAAACATCTGACTACCACAGCAAAGACAGCAAATCCACCCTGGGAAAATAAGGTACATACCAACGCGGGACAGCTTAGATTTGGATCAGAATCAATGGCTTTAAAAATGGCTTTAAAGGCATTCTTACTCACACTTTCTTCTTGCCCTTTAGTCGGTGAATTAACATGGCATCAAAGTGTCTGCCACCCTGATCTCTGACCATAAGCCTATTAAAATTGCATTGGAAGTTAACAGTGAAGATGGAAAACAAAGATCAAATGAATAATACATAAACAAAGCACTTCAATTAGATATTGAAGAAAATAATACAAATATATTAGATAGAAAAATATCTTGAATTATAAATTAGATGGGGAAATTCCTTTTTTTTCCCCACTGGGAGAGAAAAGAAATAAAGGAAATAAAGAGATGCATAGTCTTCGGCAGATGAGAATAAACTGTAAGGATATTCATACTTCTTTGCGGCTCAAGCTTAGTAATTTCATGTGTTTTTGCAAGATAACACTTAGGTCATGTGATTTCATCAACCAATCAAGCTGCCAGGCTCTTTGCTGACACTTGGTAATGAAGTGATATGGTAGGGTAGGACACAGTCACCTTATCTTTTTATAAATGCATTGAGTGGCATTTGGGATGCCTCCCTACCTTTCTGGTTCATTTGCATTACACAACAATCCCTCTAAATGTTAAAGCTTTCACATGCAGCGAAACTTTGATGCTTCCAGTGGCACTCAAAGATATCTTGTCTTGGAGTGGCATAAAAATAATGATGTGTAGTTGTGTGTGTGGGGCCCGGGCCCCGGATGAATGTGCGCAACAGCCGTCTGAGAGACTTCGGAGCTGTCTCTGGCACCAAAGCAGCACACAGCGTCCATCTGAGCTGACAGGCCTACCCAACCTGAAATCATCTGAGTGCAGTTTCTGAAATCGTTTGAAAGTGGAGTGTCAGGAAGATGTTTGCATGGCGACTGACATCTCCTCCTGGCGTGGTTTAATGACATCCCTCCCTTGTCATAACTCTCCTCACGCTTCACAAATAATAACAGTGGAAGAAGGACTTGGCAAGATGAAAGTTGGGGGCAGGAACGGGGAAGGTGGGGAAGGGCTGGGGGATAGGAAAGTGCAAATTGCTGGAGACAAAACCACTTGAAAGAGCTTAAATGAGCCCGAGTGTTTATATCTGCGAGGGCCATGGGTGTTTCTTGCTTTTCCACATCATTCTCTCTTGTTAAACAAAGAATATGGATTTACCTTCCTTTGCTAGTCAGGCCAATCTAGAGCAGCAGGCATGGATGAAATCTCTGTTGATATGGAATGCCTGTCAATAGAGGTACTAATTGTCTCTGTACAATTACTGCAATGTGTTTTGTGGATGCAAGGAGGGAGAGGGCAGAGAACATGCTACCTGTGAGTTTCCCCCTGTCCTCACTGGGCTTCTGGCTTTGAGGGGACTGACATGCAGATTGCATCTGGAGAGGGACTGAAATAAACACTGCAAAGCAGGGACTAGGGAGACCAAAGTCCTTGACAGAGTCAAGGAGTTTGAACTCCTGGCTTTGGAAACAAGCTCCCCGCTGGTTCAGCTTGGGAAAGATATCCCATGCTTCTGCACCTCAATCTGCCCTTTTGTAAGACTGGGAAGAGAAATCAGTGATAGGATTAAGGAATGATTCATTCCAGAGCAGACCAGATGCATCAAGATGACATGAAACATGTTACAATGTTGTCACATGGTTCTTTTAAAATGCCCCATCAGCACTACATATTCTAAATGAAATACAATTATAGCCAGAAAAATCATCAAGAGCTAACTGACAGAGTCTATACTGATTTGATATTTCCCCCATTTCTAAAGACGGAGGTACTTTTTGCAAGTTTTGCAAGTTGCTTATTAGTGTTACCCACTTGTCAGTATAAAGTGGGAAACCAGAGTTCTGGTCCCGTTTTCGGCCAGGTCAATGCATGCAGAAAAGATGCTGCCTCTAGATTTCTGGTGTGGGATGCACCCAGAAGAACAAGTCTTGTCCTCACCGAAGTCTGTGTGCTGCCAGGCAGAGGAAAGTCTTGTTTCTGCAGTCCTAGTGTAGAAACTGAAAGCCTGCACCTGCTGCTGAAAAAAACCCGATGCTTTTTGAAGGTGCTTGGTGTCTGAGGATTTCAATGTGCAATAAAAAGATAATTTATAGTAATCATAACAATCAAAGGTGAAACCTTGAGACCTTTAACAGTCTTCTGTGAGGCAGAACAACCACATAAGCTGGTGACAAGTTTGCTGTCTCAAGGACTGAGTAAATGACTGAACTGCAGTCCAAGGACTATCTCAGTAATAACACAGCAAAGAGAATGCAAAGGCCTTCCTTGCTTTAGCTAATACAACTAAGGAAGATCTGTTGTACACCCAAGTTTTGTCGTCTTCTCTCCCTTCATATATAGTGATCTTTAGCATTCCGTTGAATAAGAGTAGATGGTTAGCTTGGGGTGGGTTTTTTTGCTTACTAAATTTGTGTAAAACACATATATGCTTTAGATAAAACAGAAAACATAAAATCTTGTTGGGCCAAATATGTCTCTGACATAATGCAGCAGAGATCCACGTTAACCACTGTGTCAGCTATGCAGTGAGTATCTGAGGCATCTGTACAGCTCCTCGCTGCCCCTTGGTCACCTCCTCACAGCAGGTATGTGGAGAAACCTTGCAAGCCAATTCTTTCAAATGTCTTTCTGTCAGATATAAAATGGGCAGACTCCTGTGACGGTGGAGAACAGAAGCCTACATTCCTGCCTTTGAGAGTGATGGCTGACACTGTGGTAGCCTCCCAGGCTTGCATGTGCTCTGCCAGCACTTTGGGAGTATATTTACAAATTAAATGAAAAAAACAACAGATGCTTTCACATTACTTCACAAGGAGCTGAATGACAAGATCAAGGAGAAGAAAGGAAGAAAATACCATTGACAAAAGGAGTGTATAACTCAGAGACCGGGATTAAGAACCAGACTTCCAAGGAATGTCTGAGAGAACTAGGCATGTTTAGTCTGGAGAAGAGGAAGCTGAAGGGAGATGTGATCATTCTCTACATCTAACTGAAAGGAGGTTGTAGTGAGGTGGATGTCAATCTCTTCTCCCAAGTAATGAGTGGTAAGACAAGAGCAAATGGTCTCAAGTTGTGACAGTGGAGTTTTATATTGGAGATTTGAAGAATTTTTTCACTGAGAGGGTTGTTAGACACTGGCATAGACAGGAGAACAACTTGGAAGGAAACTCAAGCTTGAATTTGCTCAAGTCTGATGTAGTTAATAGAGTCCTTTGTCCTCATAGGGCTTTAAAGAAATCTTTAAACTCTAAGTGAGAATCCTGGGAACTCATTTCACCTGGTACACAATATCATAAAATCTGAAGTGAAGGCAAACTAAACCATGCAGGCTCTCCTTATTGCCAATTGGAAAGATCTAGATTTCTCAGTCAAAGGCTGACTCCTACTCCAGATATGGGAGTATAACACAACTTCATGTTAGAAATCCATTCAGGTTACTGAAGGAAAAAATGCACAAACCAGAACCACCAGTGTGAGTCTGTCAGAAACAGCACCAACAAATACAAGAATATTCAGGTAAATCTTGGGATGAGCTGAATATATGTAATGCAGACAAAAACTGCTAAATTGTATGTATTACTATCAAGTACAGAATAAAATCTAAAAGAAGGGCCTCTCAGTTGGAGATTCCTGTGAATTTTTCTCTCTGTGAAGACAGGCTGAGAGAGTTGAGGTTGTTCAGCGTGGAGAAGAGGTCTCCAGGGAGACTGTATAGCACCGTCTAGTACCTGGAGTAGCCAACAAGAAAGCTGAAGAGAGACATTTTACAACAATGTGTAGTGACAGAACAAGGAGTAATGCTTTTAAACTGACAGAGTGTAGATTTAGAGTGGATATTAGGAAGAAGCTCTTCCTTGTGAAGCACTGGAAGAGGTTACCCAGAGAGGGTTTGGCTGCCCCATGCCTGGCAGTGTTTCAGGCCAGGTTAGATGACGCTGAGAGAAACCTGGTCTAGTGTCCCTGTCCATGGCAGGGGTTTTGGAACAAGATCTTCAAAGTCACTTCCAACCCAACCCATTCTAGAATTGTATGATTCTATGGCTTGGCTTCCTCAAGTGTCTCCATGACCCCAGATAATGTCTCCTCTGCTATTAATCACAAAACAACAATGGGAGGAGTACAGTTTAACTGTTATAGCCAGGTGGCATTTAAGGCAAATACTGTGCAATTCCCCATATTTAACTAGGTAGCTAAGTAGAGATAACAAATCTGTCTTTACCACTATTTTTTACAGAGAGGAAACTTAATTCCATTAGAGATATTTAGAATGAAGTGCTTAATTGAAGTAAACAGATAAGTATCATTTGAGTTTTGCTGGGATTTGTGCACTTTCTCACTTTTTTTTTTTTTCAATTTCTTTATTGTATAAAATCCACATAACCAAAGGAGTATTGCAAACAAAAAAACAACTTAAATATTACAGATGAATCTAGGGTAGATCTGGGATATATTTCTGCAAGGCTTGTCCCTGACTTCTGACAGTACTGCATCCCTATTTTCAAAGAAAATGACAATGCTTTCCGCACTCTGAAACACTGGTAATTTCTTCTAACTCTAAACACAAAGAGAGAAAATTAGATACTTCTTTTTGAATACTTTGCCAGTAAGGGCACTTATTCCTGACCATCATCCTTACACTTGTTTTACAAGTCTCTAATGACCCCAGAGCGGTCAAGATGTCTGCTTGTGTTTGAGCTGAAAGACAGCAAGATTGAGAGGGGCTGTTAAGGGCAGTCAGTAGCGAAGACAAGTCTTCAGTCTTAGAGATTTTGAGCTTTTCTTTGTTTAGATGAAGGCAGGGAAGGGACTATTTCCCGGCACGAGAATGAATCCAGTGTAATGGAAGATAACGGCTGCTCATGAGCATTTCTGATGCAGTTAAGTCCATTGGGAGAGCTCCTCCCACATGAAAGATCTATGCTGGCACTAATGAATTTCTTAGCAATTGATTATGGAATCAAAGCTCGTTGTCTGTCCTCAGTGGGCCTCAATGTAATTTCTATATGTGTTAAAGAAGCAACTCATGTCTGTTGATACAGATTAGGATTAAAACACACAAGAGGAGGTAAGGAAAATGGTGGAACTCAAAGCTTCCACCTGTACATTCTCATCTTCAGAGTTCAGTTTAATAAAAACATATGCAGGTGGCTGGTTCAGAAATGCTTTGCCAGCATAGCAGCTGTTTAAAAGCTTCCAAATGCTCAGGATGTTTATGAACTGGGATCTATGTCTTGTCATCCTCTGTCTTCCACACTTCTGCACACCTTCTCTAATTTAAAAAATGAAGCACTGAATAGCAAGTACATTCACATGAATCTGGGGGTCTGGATTTACCCCTCCTTACCTCCTACTATGCCATAAAATGTAGTGATGTGATAGAGTAGTTTGGCTTGACATAGCCTGGAATCTTCTCCTGTGCTATCCATGTGTACTTTGTGGAACTTTTTGCATTTTAAGAGGTGATTCAGAGGGGAAATTGAGCCAGTAGGAGTATATAACTCCAATGCTGAGGTTAGGGTCTCTTTCCCCCCTTCTCCCATATCCAGAAGACACTGTAGCCAATATTCTGAAAGAACTCACAGAGACTCAGGTTTATCTAAACTTTGATACTACCTACCTCTACCTGGATTTTTAAACAAGAGATCCTTGGAAGTACTGCTGAAGGAGTCTTCCTTCTGAAACCAGACCTGCTGCAGACTAGGAATGCTGAACCTTGTCATAGACTCAGTGAATCTACTCCAAATGCTAGGTAAGGGAGCAATCCTTCTCACTATTGTACCCATAATGCATGAGCTATTGGATATTTCTTTTCTCTTCTTCCCCACCTCTCCCTTACCCTGCCACCTGTGAAATTTCTAAAACTTTTTTCATTTATGAGGAAAATTAAATAAACAAATAAATAAACCCCCAGAACTCAAAGATTTCTTATTAAAGTTCTGAACATATGCTACTTAGGAAAAAAAAGTCTAAGTGAAATTGGCTGGTAAAGTAAGAATCCCACAAAGGGCTGTTCTTCCAATCATCCGGTATTTCTCCTGTAATTTCCTCAGAGATAGTGGAATGATTTTCCAGATGTCTCTGTTCCTTCCAGGTGGCGTGTTTAACATGATTTGGAACAAGGCCAATCTTATGCTCCTTCCTACAGAGTGGAGATGATACGGTGCAAGGTACATATATGTACATATTTCATGGTTTTTTTTAAACATAAATAGCACATTTACTGAAGTACATAAGTAAAACACAACTCCGAGGAAAGATGACTTTCTTGTGAGGTTGACAAAATTACTCAGTCTGATAAAGATACCACCTTTTCTCATCAGTAAGAAGAAAACCAAGGGCAGTTTTTGCTATAGTAATGTTTGTGAGAGGTCAGAGGGTGTAACAATTTCCTGTTATTCTTTAATGAGACTCATATAAATGCTGCTTAGCCTCAAAGCTACTTTGCTTCCCTCCCAAATGCTATACCTTCTTGGTTGCCAGTTGAACATAGGCTGGCAGCAGAAATATGCAATTGCAGAACTAGGGCTGGAGGGAGTGGGGCCCCTTGTAGGGCAAGAAGCCTATGGCAAATTAAAATAGCAACAGTAAATTTGGGTCACTATATTAGATCAGGTCCAAAAAAAATTGCATATTCAGCCTATGTTCAGTGTCTGGACATTTAGGGCAAGGAGATCTGTTGATATTTCTCCTTTACCTACAAAAGAGTAGATGTAGCTAACAACAACCTGGGCGATTCCTTGGCAGAGAAGTCTGCTCCACTTTTCACCCTGCAAACTTTTCACCCTGCAAATTTAACTGCTTCTCTGTAAATGAGAACCATCTTTATTTTTGGTGCCAGCTCACAGCTCTGCTCTGTGTTATCAGAGAAATTAAGCCAATCAGTACTATGAATGGCCCCTGACTCCCTGTGATAGACAGATACGGCAGTGTAAATGCCATCGGTGCATTTTAATACTTATGATTTTTAAATGACGAGAAGAAATCTTGCTGGGAGGACAGGTAGAGATGGACTTTGGCTGTGGCAGAGAGAGCTGAGCAATGCCCTTGAGCAGGGTTTTCGTTCTGCTTGCTCCCAGCATTGATGTCAGTGGGAGCAATAATGACCTGAAGATAAAAGGAGAAGGCATTTTCCCCTGTCCATATTGTGATATATTTAAACACCTCCAGCATGCCAGCATCAAAAGCTGAGCATAAGGGATGGACTTTAGGTCTATGCAGTTTCAGCTATACAACTCACTGTTACAATTCCCTCAGCTCAGACTCCATATACATGCTTTTGCCATTTTCACTCATGTTTTTTCAATCGAAGCCCAGCCTTTTAATGGCCAAGTTTTTCCAGAAAAAAAAGCCTAAGTAATGTTGAAGAGATGTTTCACTTCCACCAGGAAATAGGTGTGATTTTCAGAAAAACTTCTTAATATTGTTTTGTCAAAAAGACCTTGATTTAATTGAAAACTTGTATCACCAATTGAAAGAGGAACACTCATCACCTATCTGTAATGCCCTCTTCAGCTATCTACCCAGAAATATCACATAAGTCATCAAGTCTGCTACCCTGTATCAATATAGGTAGCTTTGAAGAAAATCTTCCCCTTTTATGAACTGGGGTGAAAGGCACCATATTTTTACTAAACTGCTCCTCTAAGAGCAAAATTAAAGAGGAAGAAAGAATTCAGCTTAGGCTCATTGAGACTTTCCATCTCCATAATTATGTGAATACCAGAATGCTGTGCTATGATTTTAACCTTTTACATATTTTACTGTTTTTATGGTAACTGTTTCTTCCCTGCAGCTTTTCCCACATTTGACACATTTCTAGCATATTTCTAGTGCAATAGCCTATGCTTTCTTCAGTAACCTAAGGCAATTCAAAAAGCTTTTCCAGTAAACTGTGGCTTTCATCATCTCCAACTGAGAAAGTTTAAAACTTAGATGCCTAAGCTAGTCAGTTTAGGATTTTTTTTTATTATTTATTGTTATTTAGGATCTATAAACACCTTCTGGAGGTAGTTCATGTCTTTCTTACACATTCATCTTTGGATGCAGTGAAATGACCTCTGGAAGTGCCTATTCTTTTGTACTGATCATACAGAAAGCCTGGTTGCAGGACACCTGAATCAGGGAAGATGAACCTTGCTCCAGTTGGATTGGCCAAAAACGCCCCCAAGACCTGTTATTGGTATACCTATGATAATCTCTGTGTCAAGTATCCTGGTATTTACTGACTCCTCCACATGACAAATGAGACCATGTCTTTATATCTGACAGTAGTGGAGAGAAAACCATAGGATGTCACCTGCAGTGCATAACCTGCTTAGAAGTGCTGCAGAAACACCATAAAGTTTGGAGACTGCTTTCGACCAAGTCATCAAAGAGAGCACTAGAAGCAGACTCTGTTTGTCTCTAAAAACCTCTTTTTCATTTGCACTTCAGGTTTATTTCCCCAGAGTTTGCAACTGACGGGTTCTAATTTTGGATACGTGACTATCTTTTACCGAGATGGTCACCAAGAACACAAGATTGACAATAAGTTTTTAGATGTGGGAATCAGCAACAAATTACATTTTGAAAGTAATTCAAGCAACACTGAGTAGCTGATAAATTCGGACTGCAAACACTTTCACCTGAATCAAGACAACCTCCAAAACAAATACATCAGACTGGAAGAAAAGAGCTGCCTTGTACTAGAGGGATGATTGGGTCACTGAGCATAGCAGTACTCATTATAGATAGAAAAACAAGAGGAAGGATAACAAGGGAGATCTTCTGTGGTCTAGGGAGAAGAAGGGTATAGAGGGAAATGCTGAGGATGCTTGAGTTATTCTAGCTTGTTGAGGTCTTAAATGAAAACTAAATGGGAGTCCAGAAAGAGGAGGGAAGAGCAGAAAACACAGTGAGCTTGGCATCTCTGGACTTGGCTCGGACCACTCTGAGTCTGAAAATGACTTCAGATTGGAAATCTCCAGCTCTGAGTCTGGCACAGATGGCTCCCTTTGTCATCAGTGGAGAAAGGACAGAAGAGCAATGGCTAGAATTTCCGCCCCTGTGTTTACTTCTCACCTCCCCCACATCCCCAACCCTTGTGCCACAAGACAAGAAAATCTGCTATTCCCCTCTTCCTCCTGCAGAAAGAGAGGACTGATCTTGTGAAAACAGACCCCTGAAGGAGCGGATCTCACTCTTTGAGACATATGAGACCATTTTCTTTCCCCAAAAGTACCCTGTGATACCCTGATCTTGTTCCCAGGGAGACAGCTGACAGCAATCCCTCCTGATTTGAGCGAGGACAGGCTGGCCAGCACAAAAGCTCCTTGGAAAGCGCTGCTGATCCTACTTACAGCTGCCCAGCAGGAAAGGGCTGTCTCTCGGCAGGACCTTGGTGGCTACATCTACATTACTATGAAAGGGCACCATCTGGAGCAGCAAGAAACATGGCATACTCCACCTCCTGCTGCCTGCCTGCCTGGGGAGAGTTTGTTTGGGCCTGCCTGGTAGCACACTAGCCCTCTAGGTAGCCCTGGGCATGTGAGGTCTTGTGCAGTGTGAACGGAGTTATACTTGAAACAACTTAGGCCATTCTTGTAGGCTCATTATCTGCACAGAAGGTGATTTCCTGCTCTCGAGTTCTCAGGGCTACACTTAACAGCTAGCATAGACATCTAATATCAAGTATTATTCAATTCCACCTGCTTACAAGCAGTTTTTCCCCTTTTTAGACAAGCATTTTACATCTCTGTCCACCTGGGTCACTTCTTCCTCTTTCTTTCCACTCAACTGTGCAAAACTGCACACAACATCAGAGATGGAAAAGCTGATTTACCATAACAGATCAGAGTGTAGGTACGTTGCATAAAATATGCTGTTTGTGACAGAGGGAGCCATCCAGTCAATTTGATAGCTCTGCTCCCAAGGGATTAAAATACCTCCTTCATCTCAGTGGCAAGCATGTGTATGGAAAGAACCTGAATTAAAATCTACCTTTTGCTTCGGTGCCTTCAAAACACTGCTGCCTCTCATGGGCAAAGCCAGAGGTAATCCTGGATTCAGCATTCCCTCTCCGTTCAGTTTGTTATCTCACCTTATTTGTTTGTTCCACTTGTTGTGTACCTCTGACATGAAGACAGTCAAAATCTCTGGAGGAGAGGAGCATCCTCCTTGCTGTAATCAGTGAAGCTTTGCTTGTGCCCTAATGCTCCCAGGTAGTCAACAGTCTCGTCTGGCTAATGGGTTTGTGGTGGTCCCCTAACCACAGCATACAAACACCCCATCTCTAGCTAGCCAGCTATCTTGTACCGAAATGTCTTCTAAATAGCTAGTGTTAGGTAAAGTAAAAAAAGTCTCATTCTAATTAACTGGATCAAGGTAACTCAGGTAGTCTGTGATAGAATAAACCACACAATTTACACCAGAGGTCAATGTTGTCCCCAGCCTCACATTCATGCCCCTAGTGTGAAATAAAAGTACATTAAGGGCTACCAAGTAGATACGTCATTTGGCTCAGGGATCTTTTGAAACAAAAATCATGGGAGATGAATATCTTAGAGAAGAATCACTGCGTGCCTGCTCTCATTTTATACTCTTAGATACAGAGCCTTGGCTATAATCAAAGACAGGATACCAGGCAAGGCAAATGCTTGGGTTGCCCCAGCCTTGCTGTTCCAGTGTTCCTCTACATCTCAGACCTTAGATTATTTACTTAGGGACAGCTTTTTAGTGGTGCCATTGTTCCTACCTGTCTTCACAAGGTCACATTGGAAGTCGGTCAAAGGCCTGAGGATAAATTCCAAATTGTTTAAGTGAAATTTCTACACATAGGACTGTCCACTCCCTGATTCAGGGTGGCTACAACTGATTTCAGCTGCAGACTATCAAACTTTTTCAGGAGCTGTCTCTGATCAGTTGATAGGGTTTTACAGAAAAAAAAAAAATTAAAGA
>WBNH01009534.1:4470-61970 GCA_013401255.1 Urocolius indicus
CCCCCCCCCCCCCCCAATAATCTTTTATCTTAAACGAAGTATGCAAGTAACATTTTTGGTACAGTTACAGTATGTAGATGATATATTTTCTAAACAGGAAAAAAAAAAAAGCTTTTTTACAACAGCCAATATGCCAGCTGTACTGAGTATCTAGGCCATCTTACTAAGACTAGGAAAGTAAACATACAGTTTTCATTAAATGTGCCTTTCCCATAATTGGTACATAAGTATTTCCCATGACTCTGCAGTTGAGTATCTTGGCTGGAGGCATATCTGGCCATTAAGAGGAGGGCTTCAGATCTGTTGAGTCTCAGCCATGCCGGGAGACTTGGCACCTCCACATACTGCTTCCTAATACCAGCCCCGGTATAAAATGTCATCAGAAGCTTGCATAAACATTGGACTTAGCTTCACATAAATTACTGCTGTCCTGAGATAGTTTATGCCAGAACTTAGTAAAAACAACACTTTGAGTAAATAGAATGTGAGTAAATGCAAGCATCTTAATCCAAGAACATGATAATAGAAAAAAATGTATCTCGAATATAAACTCATAAATACAGTGATAAAATGAAATTTTTATCTCATGCTGCATGATTAGCTTTTATTTACGTGTTATGCTAACTAAAAGGGATAGACTTCTCTAAGTCACAGTAAGTTTGAAGGAAACACAAGAACAACAATGCAGTACTCTGAAGGATGAAGTCCTTTGAAGAAACAGGGAGATTTTCGTTATTTGCCACGGACACTTCTCTGATAATCATACAGAAAGTAAACATGCAATTAGGTTTCTTGGACTTTTCTGCTCCAGTTCAGCAGTGTGGAGACATCTGGCCTCACTTCTCCTGGGAGAGTGACCTGATATCACAAAACATCTATGAAATATCTAGTGCATCTTTTGGAGAAACTATGCAAAGACTGTAAGTGAACAGGTCAGTTAGACATGTTCTACATGACATAGCATTTCTAAAAATCTAACCTCTGTCTCTCCTTTTCATGTTCTGAATTTCCCCTCACAATTCCTCTTTTATTAATAATCACTTCACACGTTTCTCCCTTTCTTTGTCTCTTTCGTTATCCAGCCTCCAGCCTTCCTCCAAAAAAACCAATGCTACTATCTCCCCCTACTGAACGATCTCCAGTTTGTTAGTCTCCGACTTCCTGCCAATCATTCTGGGAGTAATAATATCCCAGTGCTTTCTTTCCTGTATAATTAAAGCATGAATTTCACAGAGTTTGAAACTCCAGGGTAGTTTTATTGCACCTTTCACTATAAAACCAGGTAACAATGATGGAATTAAAATAGCTTTTTCCTTTCTGGTTAAGGGTCTAAGTGTCTTTTTATTTTTTCACTGGTTTTCTTGTTCTGAGACTCTAGCCTATGGCAGTGACAATGGGTTCACCCAGCCTTATTCTGAAAATAAATTTTCTATCTTTTGCAAGATATATGTTTCCCCAGATCCCTGGAACAAGTTGTACACTTGTAACAGATGGTGATGAAGCCTCACATTTTTATACAATACATTTTAAGATTCTGCATCTACCGCATGTACCTTCCAAAGAAAATGACCTTCAATGAGAGAAGATACACTCTGCAGAAAGGAAGGCAGGCAATGGTGTTAAGTACATCTTTTTTTCTACTATGAAAATGCTTCTCATTAATCAAAAGTTTTAATGAGCATGAATATTCATTCCAATATTCTTACAATATTGTGGCTTTTAAAAATAACTGTAAAATTAGACACCTGCACACATGAAAAAAAGAAGAAAATGTGGTCACACTGGAAGAACATTTCTTTCAAGTTGAACACAATTCAGGACTTCAGAAAAAGCATTGGCATTACACTTACCAGAGCCTTCAGAACGAGAGTTACTGACATTTTATTGATGTTTAACATTTTCTTACTCAGAGAAAAACTCAAACAACAACATGTCAAACAAAATGTAAGGATTAACCAGCATGAATGAGTTCCACTAGTATCTTACCATAGAAAGAAAATGAAGATACAGATTTTGATATGGTTCAGTTCATAACTATTTTATAATTGAACTGCCTCCCTGCCCTGGCAATTTGAGCAGAGTTGCAAGGTTGAAGCTTTGATTACCAATAGAAAATTAAAAAGTGGTATTAAATATGAAGGTACTCACCTCTTCTTTCAACAGCTTTTATACAGAGTCTTACAAACTGAGGGACTGTAGATTTCTCGTGCTCACAAACCAAGTGCAAATGGGAGCCAAAAATTTGATCTACATTTGGAAAAAAAGGAAAATGCATGAAGGCATATTATTTGTAGTGGGATTTTTTTTCTTCTGAGTTTACACATTAATTAAAAACTTAGCTATTAAAGATAGACTCACAAAGTTGGGAACATATCACTCCTGAGTCCTAGTGGTTGTTAGCTTCTACCATCAAATGTCTCAATATCTGCTGCCCGTAGCAGTTGGATACTTCCCTCTGTGTTCATGTTTCACTTGCCATTTACACCTTGATCTTGGCCTTAGAAACATAGGATCATTATGGTTGGAAAATACCTTTAAGATCATCAAGTCTAATCACAAGTCCAACCTTTATATGACTTGAAAGTCTCTGGAGTTTGCTTGGACCTGTCATAAAAAAGGAAGGCCTTTGTAGAGGTACACGTCTTTATCATGTTGAATCCAAAATCCTACATAATATTAACTGTTTGTTCAACCCTGCAATTCATATTGTTGGGTTGCCTGTCTCTTCCATGCACATAGAATTTCAGCCTTGCCATAGAGTAACATAGGAGTGCAAGGGTTTCATTATTTTGTATCATTAGGACTTAATACAGTTTCATCTCATCTTTTCACGATGATATCTTTTAGCATCAAATTACCTGTTTAAAATGTTGTAGGTATTAGGTGTCTTTTAACTTGCGATTTGTGTTGTTTCTTTGATGAATAATCATTTAGCATGCTACCTTTTTAGTTTTTGTGATTGTAAAACTCTGATCAACTTTGAGTGTTCATCTTAAAACATATTTGTACAAGCAGGTTAAACTCTTTAGATTACTAATTAGCTCCCTCCTCCTCATTCCCACTCTATATGTTTGAGAAATTATGAAAAGAGCAATCAGCAATGAGGATGTTGTCAGCTAGAACAAAAATGAATCAAAGAGATGAGAGAAACTACTCAATAGGAGCCAGTTAAATGCTAAAACAATAGAAGTGTACTATCATCATTTATCCAATGAGACAATCTCCATATAGCATTTTAACAGAGTAGTACATTTCAGCAATTGGCATAGAAGCTTTGAAAATTTTTCTGTGGGTAGCTGAGGGGTGCTAGCACAAGCTTGGACTCTGCATAGCATGATATCTTACAGAAAAGCAGTTCCTGCTGTTCTATAAGGCTCTCTTGGTTTGGGATATTTCCTCTAGAGTCAGTCCCACCATCTTCCATGATAATCAGTTTGAGTACTTCCTCCTCCCAGCAACACACCTTTTACTCACTAACAGACAAGAACAAGCAGGGAAGCAAGGTGAGGTGAATGGGACGGTTTGGACTTCTCGATATATATCAATGAAGTTGATTCCTTGCGCCTCCCAATGCGTGTGATCTGCATTCTGGAAAAGTACGTCAAAGCCTGAATTTAAGTTAATTGGAGTTTCAGCTGCAGAAGGGATGGAGGACTGGGTTCACAGAAACTACACTGAGGAAGGTTGTGTGCATGTGTGGCGTTAAGCATTAGCGAACAGTCTGTTACATGTTTTGGGGTTATGTTTCTGACAAAGCACAGTCTGGTTACATTTTCTTCATAAAACATTTATAGCTGCCTTCAGTGGTAATTATATATACAAAGATTTATGATTAAAATGTACTAGCACTTCCTCTTTTGACATCTTAATTGTTTTTTAAAATTTTAGCAAAGACCTGTCAAATTCTTTGCATAATATGAAATGGTCTCCAATGTAAATTCTGTTAAAAAGAAGTAAAAATGTATCTTATTTGGTGGACAAAGACACTTGTAAACATTGTCAGAAGTAAAACAGTCAAAGAACTGTGCTGTATTTAGATGGAACTAGATGAAAACTGAAACAAAATTAATTCATGGATGTTCATCATCATCCCTTCTCTGTTAGAGCCACTTTATAACCAACTTCCAGCATTATTTTGCAGTTGCTCTTTCAATCCCCAGTACAAATGCAGAATACTTAATATTCCTGGAAGGAAGTTTTTCAAAGACTGGAAAGTGTTACACAATTCTCATCTAGTCTATTACATTTCTGGGTGGAGGTTCTATATCTTCTCCAGCAAAATGTTTAACCTCATTTTACATACCTTTCAGTGATGGATATAGTCACATTCTGTACTCTACAGTTAAGCTTTAAAATATCCCTTCTTTAGACAATAGGCACTGAGGATTTCTGTCTTGGATGGAAGAGGCAGCGAATCAGCATTAATAGTTGCTGGGCATCGAAAGGGACTGTGGCAAAACAGTGACCCACAACAACTTTGGTCTTCTTTTTTTTTTTCCCAGTTCCAGAAACTCAGGAGTATTTTTCAATATCTGATCTCATGAGTCATTCAAATACTCTGAATTCTGAGTTCTCCTGAACCACAAACTCCATGTGTCTATCTAGGCAATTGATTTTTTTTCTTCTGGATCTGTTTCTGTACATAAATATGGGAATGGCAGTAGTGACATTGGCATATTTACACTCTTAGAGGTCACAGGGATAGCTGTTGAAAACTCAGTTCAGAAATTTTCCTGGAGGATTTTGAAAATGGAATTATAGGAATGTCAAATTGTTAACTTCACAAAACTAGGTTTAGGTGTTTCTAAGATTAAAATATTCTTTTCTTACCCTTTTATAGGTGTGTATTTATATTTTAAAACTAGATTAAGAAGAAAATAACCAGGAAAGTTTTTGGAAAAAAAAAAAAAAAAAAAAAAAAGGAAAGAACTGCTCTTAAAGGGATAAAAAAAGCAAGAAAGCCTTTGTTTGATTTATTTTTTATAAGGTCCTTCAAAACTTCATTTTTTATGACTTGTAGGAAAAAAAAAAAAAAAGATGTACACAACACTCCCAACCTCCTGTTATGACAGTTTATGTTTCCTATCCAGCTTATTTAACTCAAATGCCTGGGAAATAGACACAATTACCACCTTATGGAATGCTACTTAACTTTAAATGCTCCCCTCTGAATAGAAATCCACTTTATCTTCTCAGAGTTATTCCAGTTTCTCAGGAATTATTTCCTCTATAGGCTCCTGAAATGCTCTTATTTCATCATCTAAAAATTTAAACTAACAATTGTTCAGAAATATCTTTTACTAGAACAAAAGCAATTCCCATACAGTGGATTCTGTTCACAAGAGCTTGTACAAAGGAGCTGCATACTATGCCCATATACAGCTTTAATCATTCACTCTTTCAGCTGTTATCAATTTAAAACCAATGAAACTCCCACACTGAGTCCATTTGAGCAGTCAATTTTAATATCTTGGGGCATCTGTAGTTATTCTGAATTGGCTGCAAAAGCAGAACTAACAAGTTAAGCTCTAACCATAAGTCTACATCAGGCTGGTAAACCATACATCAAACACAGACAGTTAGTCAATACTGTAGTATGAAAAACCAACAAGCATTTTTAAGAAGAGCAATATATTCATAATATGTTTGCTGGTATGGTTTACATTACGCATCCTTGATATCTGCACATTAAACTTTGTATTGAAGATGGTGGGGTGTGTGACAGCTTTGCACATGGATATAAAATGAGACACCAAAAGAGGAGGGAATGGACATTCACAAGTTGTATAGTATAAAATGATGATTACAGCTGCAATGAATAGCTCGTAGTGGTGTGCTCTGAGTTTTCCCTGAGCCTGACAGAGCTACTTCTTTTGAGTAGCTCTTGCAGGCTGCAGCAAAGCCACTAATTCTGAGCTGCAGAAATGTAGTCTATGGGAGACAATACTTCTGGAAAAGAAAAAACAATTAAACCAAAATCACTGAAGCCACATCCTCACTGAGAATGCCATTGTTTGACAGGTTTTGGTGTATGTGGGTGAGATGGAGCCACACTTGGAAGGAACTCATACTTCAATGTTTTCTATTACAAAAACAAGGAAGGGCATGGCTGATATTCTCATTTCTCATGGAGAAACTCCAATTCTGACACAGGAGGAGAAGGCATAATGGTGTAATGCTCAAGATTTTAGAAAGCTGAGTTTTATCTCTGTAATTCAGCCCCTTTTGGTAATAGGCTTAACTCTGATACATCTATTTTGAACTGCTGGACTACCAGAGCTTTGTATCAACATTTAAGTTGTTTTCTTTCTATCTGTTTGAATGTTGGGAGGGGAAAACAGAAGAAAAAGGCAAAATAAGAGAGAAATGTACAGTAGGCACCACAGCAGTGCTTTTTTTTTTTTTTAGGAAGAAGAGATTTGGTTGGAAAGGGTTATATTCTCAAAGGTGTCTTCTTGTAGCTGCTCAATCTCCAGAGTCACGCAAATTAGGTCAGACTTCAAAATGATGCTGATCCCAGACTGGGACTCCAAGTACTGCCACTATGCTTTTGCAAAAGGTGGGCCAGGTCCTCAGCTGACTGAAGTCAGTGATGTTGTCAATGGAGCCTCCTGATTTATGCTAGCTGGGAATCTGGCCAGTCCTTTTAACTGGGAGATTTACTATATATCGTTGATCTGTGGTGGTCATCAATTTAAAAACAAAAAAATTACGTTTGAAAACAGTTACTATTAAGTGTCATATGAGCTGTCAGATTTGTTTCACATTCTCAGGAAAAAGGGAAAATAGTACTAGAGACTGGTCTCTCTAAGGAAATTATGATGTTTTACCGTGGACAGTAGCTCATTTGAATTCAAAGAGAGTAAGTCTGTTGTACTCCTCAAAACAGGTCTCCAAAACTGAGATAATTTAAAGTTATCTGAATTATTTTTGTCCTTTGTGTCAAAGGAAATAAAAATGACTTCACCCAAAGTTTGGTATTGCAGAGGATTTGGGAAATGTACTTCCAAATGTCCATGTAGTGGTCAAAGAAAGAAAGAAATACCCTGTGACCCACTGTCCCTGTGAGACTAAGGAAACATTTCCTAACTTTCTCTAAATTGTTATGGGCTCACTTACTAAATTCTTGCATAATGCAGGATACTTGCAAAACACACCAAAGGTAGGTCCTAGTCTACTTTTTTAGACTTTTCACCACTATTATACTCACTACATTGAATTACTCCAAGGTCTTTTGAGACACATGAAACAGTAAAGAAGTTTTCACTTCTGGAAATAAAATGGTTGGTGATCTCTGTGCTGCTATCTGCACAACCACCAACATATGCTGAGCACTGTTCCATAGGCTATCAAGCCAAATCACAGCTAGTTCCTTTCACTAGCAATTGAGTGGCTTTTATTTTCATCTCAAAACTGTTGTAACCATTCCAATTTTTATGCTGGTTGGGTTTTTGTTTTAACAACTTATGAAATAAATTAAATGAAATTTCTTCAGTGTCTAGCTTTTGGGAAAAAAAAAATCCATCCCCCAAAAAACCCTACATTACTGTCTTGCCAGCTGCATAGTTGCATTTTCCTCATTTCCCACAGTGCCATTCATATTAAGTTGTTATTCATGCTTTTTTACCATTTACTGAACGTGTGTTTTGTGATAGGCTATTACCAACACAACCACCATAGCTTTAAAGTCACAGTTTTGCAGAAGCTTTTTTTTCTCTCTGTGGACTAGAAAGGCTCAGAAATCAGGAAGTTAGCAGGCCAACATCAAGTGGAAGGTTGGCAATTCATTTTGGTTAATATTAAATCATGACAAAGCTCAAACACAAAGATCAAAGTTCAATTATAGACTATAAAGCAGTTTTAAAAGAGAAGATTTATATATTATTTTTCTAGCATATTAGTGCAGATTCTGTAAATTCTGAGAATATTTCAATCCCCAGGAACCAAAGACCCCTGCCCTGGCATATAAATTTGAACACAGTTATTCTCGAAATGACACTGCTAAAATGGCAGGCATGGAACATGCTTCTTATTTACAAATTCCAAGTTTGCATGCATGTGTGTAAATCTATCAACATATGGGTAGATGTAGACGCATACAGATTATATATAAAACATTCTCTTAAAAATGATTCAAAATGCTTCTAGACAAAAGATATATTGTGTGAGTATGAGGGAGGTGGGATGAGAAGGACTGGTGATCTTCATTAAAGCTCTTGCAGAGGCACAAAAAGCCTCGGTCACTAGGCTATCACAATGAATGGAGCCAATGTGTTGTTCCCTTTCTGGCTTCTTTTATGCAAAGTGCTAGAAAGCAAAAGGCACAACTCTGTCAAAAATAACTTTTTTGTCATCTAGAGCATCGATGTCTCTTCATTTTCAGATCAACACACAACTGACATTTACACTATGCCATATTCTGTCTGGTTATTATCCTCTTACTTTTTATTCTTCTCATTTGTCAATTACCTAATTGTTTACTATCTGGATATTTGCTCCATTCTGCATAAACAAAGTTTTAAGAGTTAAATGACAATCACATAATTTCTAGATTTGCTGATAACAGTGTTGGCAGGACAAAGTACCCCAGGAGATCAAACTGCTATTTAATTTTGAAGCCTATGTTCCCAAATTTGGTTAATGTGCAGGAACGTATCAAGACTTCTGGCCAAGTGTGTACACATCAGTGACTAGCAGAGCACAGAACTGTGTTTGAGTGAACTTACCACCTTAAAATGTATTTACTCGTGACTATAATTTATGTGTTAAATTTATTGGAGTTTTGGTTCCAATGTGACATACAATGTAAAAAATCAATACAGATTTGAGAGCTTTATAGTGCCCCTGGCAAATATGAATAGCACTTGATGAAAACTGAAGGTTTTCACAACACCTACATTGGAGTAATTAACACCACACGCTTTGCAGATATTTACATCAATTCTTCACTAGCACACAGAACAGCTCTTTGTCAGAAATTCGGTACCTAAATGTCCTGCAAGACTTTAGACACACTTTTATTATGAGCCCCTATTTTAAGGGATTTACAATTCTGACAGAAGTATTTCCCTATGGGATAAAAGTTAGCAGGCATGTTCTCAGAGCTGGAAGAATTTTTTCTTGTAAAAATTGTTTAACATTTTTTTTCCCCTTAAGAAACAAGCAAATAAATAGTTTGGAGAGGTTTCTGCAACCATTTAAAGTCACCTTTAGAAAAATAAATAGATGCATCTCGCAATACAAAATTTGGCAAGCTTTTTAGTTTTAATCTGGATGGTTGTTGTTTTGTGATTTAATAATATTCTAATGTAAGGCTAAAAATTAACATTTAAAAGTGGTCTCTGTATAAGCACTGCAACTGCATTTTCATAACATTTTAACAGATTAAGGGATAAACTCTGGAGAAGACAATGAAGGAACCTTATCAAATGAGCATTTCACATGGACTTACTGTAGATTGGAATTAAACTGTGCTAACAAATTCTGCCTCATTTGCATGGCCAAAACCTAATCCTAATGAAACTTCATGGTAGATAACTAACATATTTTCTTCATGGTACCATTAACTTTATTAATAAAACTGTGCTGAGTACCAGTTCTGAACTGCTGTGTCACAAATCATGAGTCTTTGTTATCCATGAAAGACTATTCCAGGTAGAACCAAGCTATGTTTAGGAATCAAGAGCTTAATGCAACTGTAGCCAAAACTAAATGCATCTGGCTTTCCTAGAGAGATATATTAGAGGATGGATTTGTATTATGCTAATGAATCTGGATTTGATCACAAGGATCACATCTGATCCCTGCGTAACACCACAGGAGATTCATCAGCCACACTTTATTAAACTAAAAAAAACCCTTAAATCCAGAAATTAAAAGACTGTAAATTACCTCTCTATTACTGTAATAACTGAAACAAACTAATATGATACATTCAAATCCCACCTTCGACCCACAGAGTACTTCAGATAGACAAAACTCTCCAATGTATTTAAATCAGATACCATGAATGCTTAAGAATGGCTCCCAAAAGTCTGGTGTGTCATTGTGTTCACCTCACACAACTTTGTTTATGCATATATAATCTTTTTTTTTTTAAAGTTTCTGTGGCAGTTAGAAGGAGAAGCCCATCACTAAGGCACATAATGATTTCATATAATGAAGCCTTCCTTACAATAAGCAATACCACACTCGAACATTTCTGCATGGATGTAAAACATAACAACTTAATTCATAAAATCTTCTCCTTCTCTTCAGACATGGGACCAGCTGGTGTTTAACTCTTGTGGCTGCTTTAGCTTTTGCTAGCTGGGGTCAATCTCTTGGCTTAGGACAGACAAGTTTAATACATGCTAGCAACACCCCTTGCCATTTTTGACACACCACTGGAAAACTCACACTCTAGAGATTGACAGGGTGTGCTGGCAAAATGCCTCTTTCTAGTCAATTTGCATGTGCAGTTGTGGGTTTCACACATAATAATTTGGAAGTGCGTAAATTTTTAAAGCATTATTCCAGACAATATTTGAAAACATGGCTTTGCTTGATTACTAGTGGTCAGAATGCTACTGCCTTCTAGTTAACTACTAGCTTATTTGCAAAACACTCCTTGGATAAAGTAACAAACACTTTTGACCAAAGAAATAGTTTTTTAAAGCTATGTAAACGTGATGGCTGATCAACTTAGCAAGAAACTGGAGTAGGAAAAAAAATCTCAGATTCAAAGCATTTATTATTTACTGGCACATATTTCAAATTCTTAAAAATGTATTTTGTTGGAGAGTTAGAAAAATAATGAGAGAAGACAGCAGAACGTATTCCTGCCTACCCTAGAAAACAAATTAGCACAGCATCTGAAGTTCTTGTTTCAGATTCTAAAATATAAAAATATACCAACTTTCTTTTCTTGAAAAGAAATGTAGTTGTGCATCATGTTGATTTGCAATGTGCACGGGGAGTGCCTGTGTTGAATGAAGGACTTCAACCACACTCACACCAAAGCAGAAAAAATGAAGCAGATGTAATTATATATTCCTTTTTTTTTTTTCTTTACTGTCCAGCAATGTAAGTTTTAGGAGATACAGCAACAAAACCACACCTGAGAACTATTTGTCTACTTGCACTTATTCATTTAACTGAGAATGAAAACTTCATTTGTGAATTTTTTACTTCTTATTCCCCAAAAAAAAAAATAGGATGCAAGACCAAACACACCTTTAATAAGTCCCTTTTCTTGCAATGTTTTCAGGGAAGGTCTTCGGGAGATGAACTTCTTTAATCTGCTTTTAACTCGGTTTCTGTCATTTGTGTCAGAGGCACTGTAGTTCAGTCTGAAAACTAAAAAATCAAAAGAGAAAGCTTCAGTGACATTATCTTTTGAAACTACTAGCACTTTTCTCAAACATTCTTAGAAAAGAATGGCCATAGTCATCCTAGTGAAATCATGCGGTAGGTCCTCGGAGGAGCTGGTTGGATAGTGCGAAACGTCTGATTAATACTTTCGTGAATAAACATGATGAGTTCACTCTGCTGGTTATTCACAGAATTGTATTATTTATTGCCCATAAGTATTTGGATGGTGACCAGTTTACTCATGCAATGTTCACGAAACCCACAAGTTTCACATGGATGATTTTTCAACTAAAACTCAGGGCTCAAACTGTGCTAAGCTCTATTAGCTGTATACGACTTGTTATGGGAAAGGATAGATGCTTACACTGCTAGTGAAGGACGGGATTCTCTTGCCAAGACGGATTAAGCATTATATATATATTTAATGCAGTTATAGAAAACATGGCTGCATGCCATGAAATGTGTACAAGATGCATTAATTTATAGAAAGAAAAGTATTCCCATCCTAATGATTGTATTTTATTATATTTAGGCATTTACCAAACTGAGAAACATTTTGAGCTCAATTTATTCCTGCTCTGTGTCAAAAAGACACAGAATCCAGCTGCAGAAAATCCCCTGGAGGAAGTTTCAAAGGCATAAATTTAACTTTTTCTCTGATGAGGTGCTTACAGGGCACCATCACAGCTATCAAACAGCAGTATTAGTAAGAAGGAGAGATTCAGCAGGATCAGAAACAGTAGTGATACCACAGAAAAATTTCCTCCAAAGGTTGCCTTGAATGAGCAGATATTTAAAGTTTTCTAACAAATCACCTGAGCTTCACCAATCCTTGAATATCCTGTGTCCTGGGCTTTCTCACTCTACCCATTCCCTCAAGTACTGAATGGGCTAACGGGGCAACCAGAGCTGTAAAGCCTTCCCTGGTAAATACCTCCAGCTGACAGAGGATTGGCTTCTGCTTCCTGAGGAAATCAATTAATCAATCAATCAGTCCACCAAAACATAGTGTTCTCCACAAGTTGAACTTGCACAAGCTGGTCCACTGTCCCTTTGACAGAATGTGTAAATAGCACCCCAAATAATTTAGCTGAGGTTACAGAGGTGCTCCCTAATCTCCCCATGCAGACTGAATCCACCCCCTCTAAAGCAATAGTCTTCATACAGAGAATCCGAGAGAAGAGAGAGAGCATAAATAAAATGATGATCAATATTATTGGGCTATTTTGCAGCAAGGAGTTTTGCATAAGTTATAAACAGAAACAGAATATTTAAAGGTACACAATTATAAAACAATGGCAAGCTAAAATAACTGGTTAAGCAACAGTAATAACCCTAGAATATTGTGGTTTACATTACAAATCTGATTTTAACAGCCAAACTTATAAAATGGTTTACGCTTTGCTGTTGTCAAGGGAGAAAAACTTGCCAAATTGTTCATTTTAAGTAAATAGAACATAGCCAATTAAGGAAAGCAATATTTAAACACATGCCTACGATGATCAGAGCATAGTTTGCTTCTGATTTCACTACTGATTTTAACAGAAGAGTGCTCCATTTTCCCACAGCACTAAAATGACCCCACACATACTTCCACAAACTAGTAATCGCACAGGACAAATAAAAGGACACTTTACTGGAAAATACACAGCTTGGTACAATAATCCATCATTTATGAAAAATAGAATTCACATTTTTTAATGGTAACATTCTTGGAGCGATGTATCATAGAATATAAAGATTAGCATTCAATTGATGGTTGGTGCTTTTTTAACATTATAGTGGAGGACTTTTTGTTCGAAATTGAGCAATCCTTGGCAGGGACAAGCTAAAATTCCAAGTCACTTGGCTGTGCTATAAAAAGAACAACAAATGGATGTTTCTAATTCTGCATCTTAATGGTACTTTGAAGAGCGAAGTGAATAGGATTTAGTTTGGGGACTCTCTTGTTGCTTAGGGTCATTCTGTCCATGGAGATTAATATTTCAGTTTGCTTTTTCCTGACTTACAGTGAAGCTTCCCTAGTGCAAATAATGCAGGAGGGAAAACATCTCTTAAGTCACTTAAGATGCCAGCCCCATTTCCTGTTCTGCGGGACTCAGAAGCATTTAATGCCCACTTGAACTACATTCTTAGCTCTGAGTGTACATCAGATCAGTTAAGACATTCTGAAGCTAACGTGGGCACACTGTGAATGTTAGGAAAGGGACTCTCTAACTTGACAGCAAGGGTAAAGATCCCTCTGTTTAGAAAGATGCATTAACCTATCTGGAAGGTTTACACCTGAAGCAGCAATTATGATGTTAAAACTACATCTAGAGGTAGGAATAATTATTGTCTTAGATGTTTTTGTATGTTCTATCTTGAGTTGTATAGCACATAGTTAAAAACAGCAGCAAAGCTAATTTTCATGAATTTCTTATTTTATCCTATTAGATGTGTGTGAGTCACCAGAGGGAAACTCCAAGCCTCCCAGAAATTCAAGGGTTTAGATAGTATGTTCCAAACTCAAGCTTAGCCAGAAATATTTTGTTGGGATCTCATTTAGAAATATTCCTTCTCTTGCCAAACCACTCTTCTCGCGATATCCCCACACTAAAATGACTTTGCTATTATATTTGGAAATACAAAGAGGACCAAATATTACTTACAAACTAGATATAAAACTCAAAACCCCCAATAAAGTATTTTTGAGTACCTTCCTTTTTAAATTTCAGGCTCTGGATTTGGCCAGAAGAATCCTTCATGAAAAAGAGCTGGCATGTGTCAAACATTGAAAAAAAAATGGAATGCAGTTCCATACAGAAGTAAAATAGGACACTTAAGGCAATAAAAATCCACTGCTTGTTCTACAGTATACTCCCTGGTATAAACTGCATAGATGTGCCATTTATTGTTCTGAATAAACCCATACCCACAATATCTGAAGCTACTCACGCTGACACATCCATCTTCAAAACCAACACAGAAGGACAATTCCCGTACCTTTTGCACAGACTCTTTAGTTGAATATTTCGTATGCTTCTGAGACAGAAAAAAAGAAACTCACAGTTACTCCTGTTGGGCCAGGGTTTTTTACAGTATGTGCAGAGGTGAACCCAACAGAGTGCAAAATTATGCTAAATTTCTTCTGCTAGTGGAAGTGGATGCAAAGACACTTCAATCCAGCAGCAAAAATGTAACTTGTATACTGAATTTCACATTTGGCTGGAAATAAAGTTGGATCTCCAGATCTAGAAAAAGATTTCTGATTACTTAGGTCACTTTATTAGGTCTCTATTTATTCCACAGGTGGAGAAGGTATGAAGAGACAAAAGGAAAAAAAACTGGCAAGACCATTTCCTCAAGCAATTTGCTAAAGAGTTAAGATATATTAATTCACAACAGTTTATCACATTAGGGAAGTGTACTACAGATTTGATACAAAAAGAAAATAGTATAAATTCATTCTTAGTCATAAAAGAAAGTTCACATCCTTGGCCCTTGATGTTGGATAGCATTGTAGTAACACTGGCTGAATTATGAAGGATAACTATAGGCTAACTTATCTGGAAAACAAATCACACCAAGAAAAAACCGACTAATCTTGATAAAAATTCTGAACACTTATTCAATACTGCATCTCTAGCCTTAGTATCTCTAATAACAGTTATATGAGTATTATGTAAGACCACAAAACAAAGACTGTAGAAAAGTAGATGTTCAGATGAAAAATTACTTGCTATAATTTATTGCAGTATATTGTATCTATGATGCAAAGAGGGTAAACATAAGCAGGATTAAGCAGTGGCTAACATACTTGCAAGGGGAAGCTACAGGAGGGTTTTGACACGGCCACAACTAAAAGAATCAAACAAAGCTCTCATCTATTCAGGATAAGGGTCAAATTTTTTATGTGATTACTTCCTGTGACATGTACCTAGACAATGCCTTTCTAGGAGTGTTTTTTTTTTCCCCAGATGTGATGTTCTGGGAAGAACCTGGATGACTCAGAAAGTAAAATGTTCTAATATATTCTAAAGAGCTTCATATTTTATTGGCAAGATTTTGTAACTCATATAACATGATCTCATGTTCTTTCTAATGACATTTATTTCACTCTTAATTCACAAAACATTTATACATAATCCCTAGTGTCTACCTATGATTAATTCCTGACAGGTACAGTATATCTGAACACTTCCAACTTGTTGAAAGAATTGTTTTTTGAAGAACTATCTATTAATGACTTTCTGAACTCTGACAATGGATATTGACAATGCTTGTCAGTCTAAAGCACTATTGATCATCTCACATCATGTGTATTGCAAATCCAATTTCTTCCAAGTACCTCTCTCTAACTCAAATACATTATTATGATGCCTATCTGTTTATTATAACACCCAAAATTATCATGTGTAATTTATTTGGATGGAAAGGACTCATACGGAATGAAGAACAGCAGTGGGAGTAGATGAGGCAGTAAGAGATTCAAATAGCTTTGCATTTGTACCTTGTTTTCCATTAGCTTTTTTTCTGCATGAAATATATATTTTTATGCTTTTGAGGACTTTAAAATTACAGGAAGTTCTTAAAAATGAAGATGAATAGCAGTATAACAACACGCATAAACTTGAGATTGAATAATTCTTTGCCCTAGGAATACGAAAAGTGATAAACCATTCAAAATAAAGAATACTCTGCTTAAAATCACACAATTTTCCTAAATACATATGAATAGATCTATGGGCTTAACTATGATCTCTGATGTCTTAAACTAACAGTTTGCTTAAATGCGTTACAGCCTCATATCCAGAGTCCTCAGCAGCATCTTGCAGGACTGAATCAAAACTGAGAAGGCAAAAGGTAAGACAAAGGTAGGTCTCTATGACTTGGATAATGAAAGTGCCAGTCTAACAGCAGAACTCTCACACATGTGTGAAAATATTAATTTAAATGAATTGTTAATTAATGCATTTCAAGTAATGGGAATGTTTAATTGCTGAATGCCTGAAGGAATTTATCTTAGCACACAGAGGTGTATGACTATGCCTACATTCCAGGACACACTATACTTTAGGTATATATAATGACTCATGACTTTAAGCCTTGTTGAAATTCATTAAAACTAAAAATTCAATGTTTTTAAAGATGATTTTTGGCCTGCATTTGGTGTGAAACTGCTGCTAGCCCTTAAAAGAAGAAGTAGCATGCATCATTGACTGTATAAATGGTCAGTTTTTCAATCAACAACAAAGTTTTGAGAGTGACAAAACAAGGTCCTTGAATCCTTCCTTCTCTTTGTGATGCAAGTCAATGAAGTTTGCTCACTAAAAAAAGAATACATTTCACCCATTTTATTGAGCTAAAGACTTTTGTCAGTCATCCCATTTCTACCCCTTAGTGCAATTCCTGGCCAGGTCTCCTAAGTTACTCGAACTTTCTGTGTAAAACAGTAAAATGAGAGACAAGCACGTGGGCTGCTTAAAGGCACTAGTCAAATGTGTGATGAGGAAAACTCCAGGTATTACCTCTAAACTCTATGTTTATGATGAGCTCTAAAATTACAGATTATACAACTACATAGCACAGGCCCAAGAACTGCAGCATCAGCTGACAGGTCAGGAGATACATTTTGGTGCATTTGTTTGCACGGGTGCCAAAGGACATGAAGTTATTCAGATTTCTGGTCTTAGACATTTGCCACAGCAAGTATATCTGCATTTACAAATGTTTATGAAGCAAGCTCAGAAATAAACAATAGGGAAAAGAAAACAGTGATTACATAGCACAAATAACTTTTCTGTAATATGACAGCCTAACAACTTAAGTGCTCAGTTGTGTCATTACACTTTGTGAAATTTGTGTGCATTAGCAGTAAAAATTCAATGAAATAACTGCATAATTCATATTTTGAATCATACTTGTACACATGTCAACTTTTAAAGAATGTTGTCCCCCACTAATAATAGATGGAAATAAATGAATAGTGTGTTAAATATCTCTATAACCTTAATTTGTGAAACAAACCGGCACTCTCCACACAGCTTTTCTTACTGGTGTTTCTACCTTAAATGTAAAGCAATATTTCTGAGCATGTATTGGATTTATAAAGGAAGATCATACCAGACTAACCTGGTATCTTTCTATAATAAAATAAATGGATTATGTAGAAAAGGAAAATGCAACAGACCAAATCTATCTGGACTTCAGTTATGTGTTTGATATGATGCCAAGTGGGAAATTATTAAACTAGAGAAGATGTAGAGGATTAAAACAATAAATGTGAAGTGACTAAATAAGGTATTAAAATGAGCTTTATAGGAAGGAGAGCTACTGAACTGAAGGAGTTATCATCACAACTCCTTAAATATTCTTGGAACTGATCTTTGTATTTTCATTAAGGACTTAACAGAAAAAGTTGGCTAATTAAAAAGATACTTGGTGACTCAAGACTGAGAAGCATCGTGAGTTGAGACAAGAATCAGGTTATTAGACAACATCTTAGTGACTTTGAGGGTGGAGCTGGAGAAACCTGATTAAACATAACACCGCCCAATGCATGGAATAATATGAAATATTTATCTCTTGCAAGTGTGCAACCTTGGACACTCATGTGTGAGATATGAATTCAAGCCAGAAAAAGTTCAGGTAGTGGTCATGAAAAGTACCAGAACAGGCTGTTGAGCTTTCAAAAGCATATGAGAAGCTTGGAATATTTGGCCAGCTAGAAAATGGCTGAGAAAGGCTGTGATTGTTCTCTACAAATTTGCTAGTGGGGGTAGGAAAAGGAGTTGGGAGAGGAGAAGAGGACAGCAGGGAGGGAGAAGAGCTGTTTAAACTGAAGAACAATGTTGGCACAAGAATAAATGAGTATAAACTGCCCATAATATGAAGTTCTAAAACACCCTTTCAAAGAAGTCATGGTGGCAAATAAAACTAAAAGAATTTAAGATGAAGCTTAATAAATTCATGAATGAGGACACAGAACACTGTACCTTGTGACAGGAGGGACTGGACTAAATCACCCAGGACAGGCCAAGTCTGTCTTACCAGAATTTTTTTGGTATTGTCACAATATTAGAAATGCTATTATACACACTTCACTTGAACATAAAAAACCGCAATGCCAGAAATCAATGAGTTTGTTTTATTCATACAGTATGACCAGTTTATGTTCATCTAATGTAAAACATGTGGGACTTGGATGAATTCTGCTGCAGTACACAGAGTCAGACTATTCAGGCTCTAGGAAGAGAGAGCAGAATGTGCTTGGGAAGGGGAAACTGGTCTCTTCGAGCTTGTTGGGAATTAGAACTTTTGACACAGACTCTTTGCAAAAAGTAGCTGCAGTCCTTTATCTCTCTAGAAATGAGGAGGGTAGTTTTGTATGAGCATAGGTCACTGAGCAGAGCACTCACCTGGTCTTGAGGATCCCTCTGTAGCTGCTTTCTGTAAATTTTCAGGTAAAGAGTATCTAACTACAGAAGAATATGGGTAAATGCAAATGAGGGGGTATGAAAGAAATGTTTTTTGCATTTGGGGTACTTCACTCTTTAAGAGAGTGTTGCTAAAACTCCTATGGACATAAATACTCAATAACTTGGATAATCTACTTCACAGGCGTTGAAAAGTGGTCCTTGCCCTTCATTACCTGCGTGACTCGGTGTTGCCCTTTTCCAGTGTTTTCAGCCATAAAGTCTCATCCCACTCTTATAAAACATGATAGTTATTGAGGAAAAAATATTGCAGTATTTAAATTGACGACTTTTGAAGTTGACATATATGATATAAAAATATTATTTAAGCCAACTTCCCAAAAGAAAACAAACATACAATTAAAGGCTGAGGAAGACAGAGCAAGGAACTGAAGGCTATTCTCAAATTGAGTTGAACAAGTGATTTACATGTAATGTATTCTGGGTTTTATAGAATACAGGGTTCTATTTGTTTACTTCTGTCATGAAATATGTGTCAATAACTTTCAAGTACTTAAGCTTACCTCCTGACTGAGTTAGTCTACAAACAACCTTTTCAACCTTTTATAAACAATATGAATAATCATTACTTACATTATATTGCTCAGACAAAAGGACAAGAAGATTACATGGTTACTTTTCCTACCAAGAGCACCAGATAGACTGCTACACCAGAAGAAAAAACTTCTGAGTGGCTGGGTACTGCTGGCCACTTCTAACTTCAAAACCTACATAGAATTCTGCCTTGTGTTTTGGAAAACAAGCTAATTTTCTGTAGAAAACAAGGGAGACTTAGCACTGCTGTATTTATATCACCCTTGTTAAGAATCATACAAATGATTCACGTGTTTAAATTTAGACACACACTTGGTTGCCTTGTTGAATCTTTAATTCAGATTCAGTCTTATGAGACCTCTCCATAAAGAGTATTATACCAAAGAATTTTCTTTTTCTTCACACTCTCATCAATTATATTTTGTACTTCTACATTTAAAAAGTAAATTATTTTAAAAGTTAATTATATTTCCATTGCACTCAGCTTCCAATTATACTCATAGCCTAATATTTTTTGACTCATGATGAACTTCTAATACTTCTCATATAATAAAGGACAACATTAATTCATAGTCCCTAAGCTATAAAAAACATCTTAAAATTGTTTGTTTCCAATGAGAAATGGTAATGACATTCATCTGTATATTTGTTTTTTCAAATTACAAACTCCAGCATACTTTTCTCTTGTAATACAGTGAGTTTAGTACATTCCAGTGAATGCAGAGGTGGTAGTCTATGAAGCAGAAAAACACACCAATTATCTTTAAAGTAATCAAAAAATATCAGCCAAAAACATGAGTAACTGAGGCCACAGAAATGAACATGTCCTGTACTTCCAGTGTAAAGAGTTTGCTGGAGCTGTAGCTGCACCCCAAGTCTGCATAGCCCTTGCATGCGAGCTCAGAAGGGGACACCTCCAGAGCCACTGCAGGGCATACAGTGACAATTAGTACTTCATCCAATCTCCAGAACAGCTGTTCTGGAACAAGCTGCCTGACAAGGCAAATAAGTGCTATTTATCATGATCTTTTCCTGAAATAAAACCAGGTTGTTCATCGTAACTTTGAGACACTTCAATCAACTACATGTGAGGTTTCTATGAGTGCATTGACTCTGCGTTTGACCAGCCATGGTTAAAATTCAGACAAAATGTTAAAAAGATACGTTAGAAGACTGTTTCAGCTTTAAAATTAATGTTCCAGTTGACAAACTGCACAGGGGCTTAACCTACTTTAGGAACATATTTAATGGCATAATTTGGTCTCTAAAAAGAAAAGCAAAATAAGTAGTGATGGACAAATTTAGAGGTCGAATCTAGTTCAGATAAACATTCAAAAGTTCAGATGTTTAACCAAACCTTATCTTGTCCATGAAAAAACACAGAAGACTGTGGAAACTTTTCTTTACAGAAGGAAAACTATTATCAGGAACCAGCACCTTATTGCAGCACTCATGTGTTAAGCAGTTAAGCATCAAAGCAAAAGAAAAACGTGTTCAGAAAACTGCTTAATGGAAGTAGTAATATTTGGATGGGATCCAATACAGAGAAAAGAAAATAATATTAAGAGGAAAGATAATACAAATGCAATTAGACTATCAACCAATAAAACTTAATCTGTGCTTGAGAGTTGAAACCTTCCAAGGTTGAAGAGAATAAGGAAACTGGAGATCAGAGCATTCTGTCTTTTGAAGTCTTGCTGTCCACATTCTGGGGATCATTATCTAGCTGAGTATTCTAAAGACACTATGAATATTTTGTCATGGAATTACAAAGCTTTATTCTCATGAGTGACCTGTAATGTGAGCAGGGACAGCTACAGATGAATTCCAAGTAAACAATTGTTTGGAAAAGGTGAGTTCTGCTAACCTGAAAAATATAATATGTTTTTTCAAAGAACAATTTTGTTGTGGGTTATTAATAACTGAAAGGATAAGTCTAGTGAATCCTCTCCATCTTCACATTCACCAATCCTAAATATTAATTTTTTAAAAGTATGTCAGATGACACGAGAGTACTGCTGTGTCTTGCCTGGCACTGTTTCTCATTTAGGAGGAAATATAGGCTACAATACCCCAGAAGAAGGCAAAATTCAGATAAATGACGCAGCACAGCAATGTATCTTCAAGATCCTTTCATTTTCTTTCCCTTTGCTCATACCACCACCTTGTCTCCTCTCTGCTTAAGCTTGTCGCCTTTTCTTCTGTCTCTATCTTTCAAAATACTTGGGCAATTATTAAAAAAATAATAAACATAGCAATGAGACAAATATTTTATGTACCTACAACTCAGACAGAAGACAGTCAAATAGTGATCCTGAGATCACCACCTGCACTTATTGAATTTGAGTCAACTTTCTGATCCTCCAACTATCTCATCCTGAGAGAAAACCTAGATACTCTTCAGGAGTGAGTGTACTCTAGAGACTCCTCCCAAAAAGTAATACGAACAAGATAGCACCAAGTTTCTTTGCTTCTGCTTTACTCTGCCCAGAAGACATTTTGACTCCAAGCACATTATCAGACGTCTACCTATCAGACATTTTCACCACAACCTTTTACAAGTACCAGACTGGTGAGATGCATGTAATCATCTGTTTATATTGGACACATATGCTAACAAAGCCAAGCATCACAAGGTGACCAGAGATGATCTGAGGAAAAGCTTTAAATGAACAGGACATAGCCAGTCTGTGCTAGAAAGTGAGCACGGAGAGATGTGGACACAAGACATATGTTTCTACATCTTGAGTGAAGTATTTTATTATAGATACCCACCAAGCTAAAGGTCATTTTTTTCTGATTTGTATTTTTGTGCTTTGTATAGAGCCTGGCAAATGGCAAATGATCCAATTTACATCTGGCTGCTCATCTTTTGTGACCTACCTGCATCTGGACACCTTGCCCTAGCCTCTGGCTCTTTGGACTGGAATATAACCTCCTTGAGCAAAAGTGATTATAAAACATACTATCACTATGTGATTGCAACATAATTGATCTCTAATGTTTTACATGCAGAGAAATACTCTTTCTAGCAGGGCTTCATACCTGCATGCTTTTTAAAGCAGTTTTGTGTTCCGGACAAGTTATCTTCGTGAATTTCATGATAACTTCATGATAAGGCCTTTTCTCTCCAAGGTTTGGTTTTAGGTTTTTTAGGTGTTTTGTTTTGTTTTTAAATATATTAGGACTGTAAAGTTTTAGATAGTTTTAATTTCATGTATTTTAAATGTGGCATTTGCAAAGAGTTGCTCAGTTTTATAAGGATGTTATTTTTCTATATAAATGGGACACGTTAAAAATTAATTACGAACACTCTTATCATATGAAGGAGCACATTTTACACGCTATAAAAAGCCTTAATCTTTGGTATTCATGGAGAATACATTGGTTGCAAAAGATTAAAAGACAGCAGGATCTACATGTTGTGTTTGTTTACTTTTTATCTCTAAAAAAATGGCCATGAAATAGATAAATACAATCCCTAGACTGTATCAGTCAATCCATTTCCATATATAAGAGAGAATTCCATGCCCTATAGCTCTGGACAGACCTTGCCTTGAATACCCATGTGAAAGAAATATGGACTGAAAATGAAGCAGGTCCAGAAAATAGCTATTTGAGATGATCAGAAAAAAAAGAGCAGCAGCCTATCATACGAAAGGACAACAAATCTTGACTGGCTTAGTCTACCAAAGCAAGCAGGAGACGGAATAAGACGGCTTGTCTGTAACTGTATTTGGAGTGGTACACCTGAGACACAAAAGATCTGCTGAAAATAAAGAGCTAGATAAATGTTGACACAAGAACACTTTCAAACCACAGGTCCATTTAGGCTGGAAATTAGAATGCTTTCAGCTTGAAAACTGAAGTTTTGGAACATTCTTCCAGACTGAGCCGAGGGGCAAAAGCGTTACTACTGAATTTCATTAATTATGAAAGGAATCAAATGAGGTAGTTGTTTTCACGAACTGGGGAATTGATTCAAAGCTCCAAAAAGTCTGTCTGAAGCAGATAATGCTATGTTACACTTTTCAATAACAGTAACGCAAGTGAATTCCTCTTGGGTGAATCCTGGGCACAGTTAAGACAATGGCCAATAGAATTAATTAAATGGAGCCAAATATCTTTGGTGGTGAGGGGAGCTGCTCATATGTCATAGTGTTCTC
Organism: Urocolius indicus; assembly: GCA_013401255.1. Classification (NCBI taxonomy): domain Eukaryota; kingdom Metazoa; phylum Chordata; class Aves; order Coliiformes; family Coliidae; genus Urocolius; species Urocolius indicus. The sequence continues at coordinate 28,001 of WBNH01009534.1, forward strand.
TTCAGCATCAATATTTAAAGCCAGCTAGTTGGAACGTTTTACTTAACTGAGAAACAATACAGCACTTAACCCTTTGGTGGTATCCCACCCTTTGGCTTTCAGAGGTATGATCTGTTTTTCTGGCATGTCAGCAAGCAGCTGATGGGATGAATAGGAGATCCTACAAGAATATGCTTTTCTGAAGTGTTATTACATCCTATCCAGGAGACAATACCATGCTTTCATCTACTTATTTGGTCTTTAAGTATTTGGGATTGAAGGTCATAATTTAAATTTATTGCATCCTTCAATCTGGAAGGTACAAACATTTAAATGATTTCACTGTGGCAGATAAAGTTGAGTCTGGGCAGTAGGCATTTTGAACTAGAGTCTTATTTACAGTCTCTCTATTTGAGCTTTATTTCTGTCACATTCTTGCAATGTACCAGGATGTTCAAGACCTGCCTGGACATGTTCCTATGCCACCTGATCTAGGTGAACCTGCTTCTGCAGGAGGGTTGGACTAGATGATCTCTAAAGGTCCCTTCCAACTCTACCATTCTATGATTCTATGATTGTATATGGATTAACTGTAAACAGGTAGTGAAACTTCAGATAACAATGAAATATGAGAATCATATTTTCTGGCTACAAACTTGCAATCTGGGTAATCACTTCAATTTTTCCTGTAAGAGACTTCAGAATTAGGCTCACAGAAGTGACAGAAATCTGGTCTGACTCTTCCTTCCAGAAGAAGAAAGTTCAGAAAGTCCTTCCCATTTGTTCCACTTCTGACCTCTCTCCAAAGGCAGTAGTTTGCAATATTTCCCATTGCAGTGAAAATGCCTGTACCTACTAAAGTGTTACCAGCTGTCAGCCTGTTTTCTTTTCCCATCGAGGTAAAAGATGAAGATATAACTGTCTGCGTTGTCTATCATGTTAAATGGCAAAAATAAAGACATTCTGCCCCATGTGCATCAAACTTGAGTTTTGCTTTCTAATGTAAACGAAGATCTGTTTAAGAAGAAATTAAGAGATGACACTAAACCAGTGCAAAATGTGTTGGACAGTGAACTCAAAATTGACAGTCAGAGACTTTATCTTTTCTATGTCACCGGAGCTGACCTCGCTTTTAGTACATGGAAAGAGCACAACTGCTTGACTCCTATAATACCTAAAAGGCTCATAATTCCTTTGTGATTGCATTTGCTGAAACAAGTGTGTGCTTGAAACAACCTCTACGCATTTTTCCAAAGTGTAGTTTTCTTAAACACTGTGTCAGTCTGTGTAGTTCAGTAGGAAAAAAACTTAAAGGAATCGTAATTATCCATATCACCTTTATCTTGAGTGCACATCTAAGAGTTTATTTTGTTAAGAAAAATATATAGTGTCTCTCTCTTCTTTGGAACAAAGGGGAAATATGGATTTTTAAGCTCTGGGTTTTTTTTTTCTTTCTTTCTTTAAATTTAAGTCCTTCAATAGTGTTTTGAACAAACCTAAAGAGATTTTAAGACAGACATTTTGTATTATAACATTCCCATGGGTCGTATGTATGATCGTCTTTACTAAAGCTCCTTTCAGTCCCAGTTGAATAAATATGCATTTTATTTCACTAATCTTGAAACAACAGGAATAAAGTTTACCCAGGTCTTTTATACCTCAGAGAACAAAACAAATACTACAAATCTTTAGAGAGAAAGGATATACAAAAGGGCTTGAGGTGAATGTTTCAAAGCAAATACTCTTTAAACAATGTGCAAATTATTTCAGCACTTGAACATGATTTATGAAAGGGGATTAGTCCACTGAAACAAGAACCCAGTTTAAACTGTTTGGTTTCAAAGTCAAAGATGAGAAGCGTTTGCTGGAAAAGGCAGAAGAAACCGGATAGTAATCTATAGTGAGGATTTCTGATTGATTTTCTCCAACTAACTCAATCTTACATTAGCTATCACTGTCATTCATACTTAACTGTGGTGGGCAGTATAAAATGCCTTCTTTTATGATGTAATTCTCCATAAAAATGAAGTATGTAATAGTGATAATTAAGTAATAATGAGGTAATTAATAACTCAATGACTAGCTCTCTATTTACTAGTATGCCCCTTAAATGAGCCCAAGGAATATGAAACAATTAAAGATTATCCAAGCTCAAACAGATAACTTTTCCAGAGGGTTGTGTGTCAGTGAGCAGACCAATGAGTCACAGGTCACATCTATAATAATACATTATATTATATTGTAATATTCCCACATATTCTTCACATAATGGGTAAGAGCTACTCTTAAGTACTATAAAAATGATCACTTTTATGTAATTGTAAAGATTAATAAGTGAGCTAACTTCTCATGGTTCCATAATGACCCTGCTGTTCTAGTAGGTAAAGGAAAATTTAATGATCCTGCTCAGATATGATTAATATCTAACTTTTTCCTGACTAAAAATCTGGACTTGGTTCAATAAAAATGAATTAAGTGAACATGCACTGATTTCCCTGCCAAATGTTTATATGGAAGTTGGTTATGCCCAATTTAAAAATATGCTTTTTCAACCCAAATAGTAAACTCTGCAAGGATTTTGGAAAGTGAAGTAGAAATAAAACAAAGAATTAAGAAAACATTATATTATAATTGATGGAAACAGGATATTCAGAATCAGGAACAATCCTGGGTGTTTTTTTTAATAGAGAACTAGTCACAGCCAGTTGTGATTTTGGGTGCAACATTATCTCCTATCAGGGGTGGAAGTAACACAATTTGTTTCTGAATTTGGCATGTTTTGTTTCCCAAATACCAATGTTATTACTTCTTTGTTGTTGAATCTTTATTTTCCTAAGCTTTGAGAAAAGATCATACCTGCAGCAAACGTTGCAGAAAGACGTGAGAGTGAAAATGTCTAAAAGTAAGTTTAGACAGTATAGTGCAAGGAAATGCTGTCACCTCCCATAAACAGCATGTTGCATTTCCTTTTGTGTTTCTTTTTTTCAGTATCTGAGGCTGACTGCATTCCTGTCGATGCAATAAAAATAAATGCCACAAACATTCAAGCTGCAGAGTGACAAAATTAACACTGCAGCGGGAAACTGAATATTTGCATCTAGATTTCATTTTGCTTTGTGTTTTAATTGTTGGCATTGGTAGTGCTGCAGTAACATACAGTACTGCTTCATATTTCTTGGTTTTAGTAAAAGTATTTAAACTGACCTATACATATTGCTTACATTTTTATGTAATAATACACCTAAATAACATTCATTTGGATTTGAACTTCACATCTCACAGAAATAAATGGGCTGGGAAGGGGAAAGAATTCAGACCCCAGCAGAGCTAACAAAGAAATGAAGAGATTTCCCACTTCTGCTGCTCTAATCATAGCCCTCTTATCACAGAAGAGACCCTGTGTGGGTGAAGGACTTGGACTTAGCTACTTTAGGATCTGGCCCTCAATAAGTTTGGCTGAGCCAGTAAAACCTCTCACTACATCCCAAGACACAGTCTCCACATCTACTGGCCTCCTCAAGTGTTAGAAAGGAAGAGAGACAAATCACACAGGCTCCTCTCTCAGCACTGCCTGTAATTAGGAGGCCTTTTTTCTAGGATCTCTAAATGGTGCTTTCAACAAAATAACGTTTGGCTCTTTTTCCTCCTGCTATTAATGCAGTTGAAGTTGTGCAAATACATGTCTTTGTGTCCTGGTAACCATTTCTTCCTTCTACAGAGAAACGATTGCCTCAGAAAGGTGGTGTTTGCCACCGAAATATCCAGCCACATACAGAGACAAACTTTAAGTCCTCAAGCAAGGCTTTGGAAAAAGCTTTAGCCAGGGAAGAAGCAAACACTACAGAGTCAGAAAGGATTACACTTCCACTGAATTGTCTATTTTTTCCATCCTGTCCATTGAGAGACCTAAATGAATTTCTGCTGCTGAGTTTCCCCCCACCCAACACACATTGTCTTAATTGTCTTAATTACCTACAAAAACTGCATTCAGAAATGACTCTGGATGTTTCCATACTTGCCTAGGAATATTTACAGGCCATTCTTCGCATTGCAGAATTCAGCCTTCTAAAGTAAGGAAAAATGAGTGAAAGGAGAAAAGCAAGTTTGGGCAATTTTAAAGCACAGAGTCCTTGGCTAAATACTAGGAACAAGGTGTTCAGATTAAACTGTATCTTTTAAGAAACCAAAGCAGATTCTAGAGCCCAGATAACTTTGTTGCAAATACCTCCAAAGGCAATTCAAAATTGTGATCCAGAAGTATTTTTTGGTTTTGATCTTTTTTTTTCCCCGATTAAAAAGAGGAGGCACATTTCCAGACACTGTCTTGCAGTCATTCCCTGGGGAAGCATGTAAAGGCCGTGGCACCCTAGAGCAACACATTCCTCTTTGAGACTGAAGACCTATCGTTCTTTGTTGAAAGTGCAAGAGAAATTTAGGTAAGGAACATATCACGATTGGAGTTGGCCAGTGACCAGGGTGTGGGGACTAAGACCGTGATCCTAATGAAGAGTGGAAAGGAATCCCAAGCCTACTGTTTAATATGCATGACATGTCAGCTTTGCTTTCAACTTCTCCTTCCACCCCCTGCTTTTATGCTTTTTTCCACCTGTTGCAACTTGTCCTTATTCAGGCTGAGAGCTGGAATTGTCTTACTTCAGTGTAGCATTGTTGCCTGGCATAAAGACACCCGGATCCCTGACTGCTCTTATTGAGACACCAAAATGATCATGAATAGCAATAATACTGCACAGCCTGTCAAGATTTTCCCTTTCACACACACACACACACACACACACACACACACACATATATATATATAGATATGTTTTTAAAAATCATGATGGTCTAACTGTGGCACCTCAAGCTAGAATTCAAATATGGAGGAGATTTTCCAGGATCTGTTACAGAGCTGCACGGGTACCCATCGAGTTTTCAAGTAAAATGTTCTTGAAGATAAGAAAAATATGCCAGTAGAAACAATAAAAATAATGCAATTCAATCTTATCAATTCAGGCAGTTCCAGCTTTTATGTGGCAAACAAGGAGATCAAATTGCATTTATCTAATATCACAGATTTTTTAAACGTCTAAAATATTTAATTATTTTGCTTTGGCAACTTAAAGCTGAGGAACAGATTACTGTTCCCACTACATAAGGAAATAACTGACAACAATTAGTATTTATTCTTGTTGCTTTTGTAATAAAAATAGAATTCCATCACTTTCAAGGAAACCTAAAATATTAATAAGAATGTGATGAACTGAGTAAATGTGACGCCATAAGGAAATGATGGAGAACAGGTTGGAAATATAGTGCTTTGGGAATGGATTGCATTATCAAGCTTGTGATTGTGCATTTTGACAAGAGCAGCCCTCAGATTGATACAGTAGCCAAAGGGCACTCTTCCTACTGCGAAGCCGTTTGTTTCCACCCAGAAAAGGGGGAGTAGAAGGGGAATTGATCCCCTCCAACAATCAATAGTGACTCCAACCCAAGCTTTTCCACAAGACGTCACTCCTGAGTGACAACATTCCCACATGACGGCCAAAATGCCAACCATAAAGCAACCATGGACTGAAAAAGCAATGCTGAGTTTAGCAGAGAGTGTGGGGCTGTCTTCATTGCTTACACTATGACTGTCCTGACAGCTCCTGTAGTCCATACACACAATAAGGTCTGCTGGTTTTTGGAGAGCTGAACCATTTCTGGGAATCTTGCAATGCACAGATCCTTTCCCCATCTCCCATGCGCCATGACAGCATCTTTCCTTTCAGTCTAACCCAGGTGCCTGCTTTCATGGGGTATAAAATTAATGTGGCAGACCACCTACCAGCAGACTCAATTATAATTGGTACTAATTAGAAGGTTTTTTGGCAACCTTAGGAGAAAAAAAAACCCAAAACCCTACAGTCTGAATGATAACAAAATTACTTGGAAATTATGAAGTCTGCCACTAATTTTAAAAATTATCAGTTTAGAACGACACTTATTTGCATAAAAAGGAGTGGTGCTGCGAGACAGTTTCCTTGCACCAAATGTATACATCTTCTAATGGGGAAAGTTGCTAGGGTGAAAAACATGTTCCTTGTGACCCAGTGTCAGCTGCATTAATTAAATCAGTGAAATAGTTGGCATCATAAAATAAAGAGTAATTTCTTTCCATGTTTTTGTGAGCAGGATCACAGTTTTACATGTTTTGGTAATGTTCCCCAAGGCCATCCTTGGTTTCTTCTTAGCACAAGAAAGCTTCAATTAGAATGAGAGTTGAATTCAAACTGGTTGAGAAGCCACTGAAAAGCTGCGTGACCAAGAAGACGGACACTGTGAACTTTGGAAATTGTGCCTGTCAGTTTGAGCCCAATTTTCAATGAAATCAGTGTCTACAGCTCAAAAAAAGCATGACTGAGAATTACCATTTGCCCTTGTAGTGTAAGCAGAAGCAATTAGGATTAAACATCTAAACCAAATTCCTGCTACTAAGTCTCATGGGGCAATCTCCCAGTTTTAGATTAAAGAGTAAAGTACTGGAATACTTTGGTTAGAATATACCTGTCCTTTATATGCTTGTGCTACTAAAAACCCTAGTAACACTGCAGTACCAAGTCGAAAACTAGACCTTTCTTTGCAGCTCTTAAATTGTGGAGAAGGTAAATACAAATCAGGCCTAAATGTCAGAATATATCATTATAGATTACTGGGAAGGGGTGGTGGTGACCAGCTAACGCATCAGTTGCTTGTCTTCTGTGTTAAACTGGAGGAGTTTTAAGTCACCTTCATAAAAACCCCTCCTTTGTTTGGATTTGGCATTGGCTGTAGTCAATAACATAGGAGCACTATAAAATTACTGCTAAACTTTGTAAGAACTTTCTAAACACACTTGCAGATATTGCACATATCTTCTCTGTGCTCTGCAGTCAAACTGGACAATGAAACGACCACCTGTTAACTGCTAACAATGTGTCATTACCAGTTCTCATGCCTTTTTAAAGCAATTTTGGCTCTAGCTGCCGATAATTCTGGCTACGATACTTGTGTGAACATTAAGGGCACAGAAAGCCAAAGGCAGAAAACTGACAATACAGTTTGTGCTTAGACTACTAATAAGTAAGTGAATAATATGATTTTTCTAATTCCACATAATTGCTTGATCTCAAGGGGCCAAAAAAAAAGTTCGGAATACATATTTTAGAAGCAATCCAATCTACAGTATTTAAATGCAAGCTTCGATTCAGTGAGATCTCACAGCAGATATTTTCACATGTTTTTAATGGTTTAAACACCCTGTAACACAATGGAGGTTATTTAGGATCCTCTAAGGTTTGAAAAGTAACGTAGTCTAAGTCTCTGTCACTGCTCATATTCACTTTTCCTGTTTTGTCTGACAAATTATCCTTTAAAGACATGTGAGAAGTCTAAATAAATAAATAAAAAATCCCTGAGTGCTGAGACAGTTTATGGGCATTTTCCTATTAGCTACAATAAAAGCAGAATCAGACCCTTGAAACTTACCATGCTCTCAGTGTCATTTATCTTCCTTTGAGAAATGTAACGTAACACAAAACTACAAAGATAGTGGGACAATTTTTCACAAGCTATATTCAGGCTGCTTTATATTTTGTTACAAGAAGAAAAATCTTAAAAAAAAATCCCAACCCTGGAATCTATAAATAACAGGAAAACAGCAACAGGGAAAAAAAAAGCTTTGGTCTGCAAAAAGGGACTTTTTAATGAATCTCTATGTTTGTGTGTGGACGCCTTCACGCATGTGTGCATATATTTATGATTGTGTGGATAATTATCATTAAAAATAGCCATGTTTTTATGTCTTTTTAATGCAATGCTTCACTTTACATCTAAGGCTTTGATCCTGCACTGAAATGCGTGCAGGCAAATTCCTACACAGCACTTGGGTACCTATAGGTATCTCATACCAGCATACGAGTCTGAAGCTGTCACGCTGCTTACATTAGAAGCAGCGTGTGAATCTCCCGCCAAACAAAGAAAAATAAAGATTCAAGAGAGAGGATGAAATTAAAAAAAATGCTGAGTGGGTGATACAGGGTTGCCACCAGCATCTACTGCCCACAATATCACGAGCAGCTCGGCACAAACTGGCAAAGGAAATTCTCGGTGGAGCAAAGCACATCACTGCTAGTTTTAGATCACTTTCTTTTCTAATCACATTGATAAAAATTAACCTTGATCTGTGGAATTTACCTTCTATAAAATTATAGATACGTTGCTGACTGTCAACTACAGAGGATACACCGGGTCTTTCGGCAATTCAGTGTATAAATATACAACAGACAAAATTACACTGGCAATTTGTGGTATTTTACTAAAATGGAAACAAAGCAACTGCAACAGACCATTAACATAGGACTCATGTTGCTTATTTTTAAAAATAAATGGCTTGAATACATGTCTTTGCTCCTAAACAAATTTATTTTGCTTAGGAGAGAATGTCACCCTTTAAAAGTGTGGAGCTAGTAACTGTCTTTGCTTAAATGCAAGTTATGTATATCAGCACAGAACACATTCAGCTTTAAAATTCTCAGTGATCTTCCTTATATTCTGCATGTAATAAAAACTGTCTTACCCTGTAATGGCATAGTTATTTTAAAAGGAAAGGGAAAAAAAAATCAGAAATGAAAAAAGCCTTACTTAGAGATTTTCTGTGTTCAGGCTTTGGTTCTTTGGATTCAGTGTCTAAGCTATTCAGTAATTCGATGCTGGAGGATCTTCTGAGTTTGAACTCCAAATTTCTGGATGTACTACTCCGTTCTTTTGTCTGAAAAAAGAATATATATATATATATAGACATATGTGTGTGCTTTTAATAAATGTATTATTTGTAAGAATGAAACAAGAGATTATAGAATGCCAGTACAGAATCAGAAGTTAGCAGACACACACAGAACAAGTGATGTAGTGAGTATATAATTTAAGGAAAGTGTAATGCAAAATTTGTCATATGGCAGAGCTTTTATGGCCCTGACAGACTGATCTTAATTTCTGAGATAAATTCCCATTTAAGTGAGGAAAACAAAAGGCCTGCTTCTTTAGGCTTTAGAGAACAAAATTATTTCCACATTGCAGGCTACTTCCAAATGCTCGCAAGGAGGAAGGTTGTTTAAATCACTTTTCTGGTTTGGGTAGTTACAGTAAATGTTCTTGCAAACACAATTGATTCAAACATCCTTACAAATTTGGGGCTGAATTCTGCTGGTCTAAGCTTAGGAAAGAGGGGCATTATTCTCTTTTGCTTTAATTCACTGTCGTTCGAAGCGACAATTGAGGACTATTAAAGGAGAAAAGAATTAAAAAGAGAAGAAAAAAGAAATGAAAAAAGGACATGATGTTTTGGCTAATCACAGGTTTCTTCCCATAGTTTGGTCAGGTGAGATTTAGCCATCCCAGCAGCCTGGAAAGCTGCAAGGCTTTACACATTCATGTAAAGGTTTAAAAGTGAAATAAATGACACATGTGGAATGGTCACTGCTGTGTGGTGTTGTGTGGTGGCATCCTGTCCTCTGCACATGCCAGAGGCGAACTTTCACAGGACAANCAAGTTATGTATATCAGCACAGAACACAATCAGCTTTAAAATTCTCAGTGATCTTCCTTATATTCTGCATGTAATAAAAACTGTCTTACCCTGTAATGGCATAGTTATTTTAAAAGGAAAGGGAAAAAAAAATCAGAAATGAAAAAAGCCTTACTTAGAGATTTTCTGTGTTCAGGCTTTGGTTCTTTGGATTCAGTGTCTAAGCTATTCAGTAATTCGATGCTGGAGGATCTTCTGAGTTTGAACTCCAAATTTCTGGATGTACTACTCCGTTCTTTTGTCTGAAAAAAGAATATATATATATATATAGACATATGTGTGTGCTTTTAATAAATGTATTATTTGTAAGAATGAAACAAGAGATTATAGAATGCCAGTACAGAATCAGAAGTTAGCAGACACACACAGAACAAGTGATGTAGTGAGTATATAATTTAAGGAAAGTGTAATGCAAAATTTGTCATATGGCAGAGCTTTTATGGCCCTGACAGACTGATCTTAATTTCTGAGATAAATTCCCATTTAAGTGAGGAAAACAAAAGGCCTGCTTCTTTAGGCTTTAGAGAACAAAATTATTTCCACATTGCAGGCTACTTCCAAATGCTCGCAAGGAGGAAGTTTGTTTAAATCACTTTTCTGGTTTGGGTAGTTACAGTAAATGTTCTTGCAAACACAATTGATTCAAACATCCTTACAAATTTGGGGCTGAATTATGCTGCTCTAAGCTTAGGAAAGAGGGGCATTATTCTCTTTTGCTTTAATTCACTGTCGTTCGAAGCGACAATTGAGGACTATTATAGGAGAAAAGAATTAAAAAGAGAAGAAAAAAGAAATGAAAAAAGGACATGATGTTTTGGCTAATCACAGGTTTCTTCCCATAGTTTGGTCAGGTGAGATTTAGCCATCCCAGCAGCCTGGAAAGCTGCAAGGCTTTACACATTCATGTAAAGGTTTAAAAGTGAAATAAATGACACATGTGGAATGGTCACTGCTGTGTGGTGTTGTGTGGTGGCATCTTGTCCTCTGCACATGCCAGAGGCGAACTTTCACAGGACAAGCCTTGCCCTCGGGTACCCTCCCGATTAGCAGTTCTGCCCCAGCAGCTGCTGCTGCTGGGGTTTGCTGTACACTCAAGAGTTGCTGAAGCTGCAATATTACTTTAGTTGCTCTAATAAAAAAGAATCAAGACTATTAGATGTTTAGCTGAATAACATGTAAAGAAAAAATAAACCCAATCAAAAAACTGTTCCAACTCTACACAGAAAACTCCACCCCAAAATATTCAGTAGGATATCAATATCCTCACACACCCAATGAAATGCACAATATGAAGACATACATCATCAGATCAAACTTTCCTTGGCTGATTATAGCCTGAGGGTAATATAATGTTTGTAGCTCTTTAAGGAAACAGTTGCTGTGTTCAGATTAACCCTTTCAAAGAGGCTGCCTCTGCCTGCTCTGGCAATTCCACTGCAGCAAAACCTCTAAAAAATGCAAGAAGTGGGGATATTTTTCTCTCATCAGACTCTGCAGTGAACAAGGAAAGTCAGTGCCCTTTCAAAAAAAATTGTTATTGGATCAGGGAGGGAGAGGAGGTAGACATTTGGTATTTGTACTGAGAGTGGCAAAAAAGAAAGAAAAAGCTACAGCTGAATCTGGTTTGGTAATTAAAAACTGTTTTAATAAAATGCAGCCCTGCTTACTTCTAGTAGAAAACCCCCAGCCTTCCTGGGAGAATAACAGCAATCAGTTACAAAGGAATATTATTTGCTAGTGTTATTCTTGTGAATAAGTAATACAAAAATTCATAAAAGGCTCAAATGTATTAATAGTTCTATTGAAGATTATATACTGTAGGCTGCATAAACAGAAAATGCAAAAAATTCATTAGTTATTAAGTGCTTGTGTGCTTTTATAACCCTCAGCAAACCAATGTCCTTGTTATTTCAAAGACATAAATGTAACCTTCTGTTCCGAGGCAAGAATCGAATGACGTTTTTGTTCAACAACCTTGTTTATCTGACATTTTTGGGTAGATTTGCATACATATTTTTACATCCTTCAGAAAAAGGAATGTCTAGCTAGCTGCTAACTGCCTAAAACCTGTAGAGATGCCTAAGCAAATGAAGTTGAAATTGCTACATCTTAATTAATAAAGGTAACAGCCAAAACAAATACATACCAATCTGTCAATTGCATTTTTGATAGCGTGGAACCAATCCAATATGAGAAAGTCGATATCCGACTGGAGGAGGAACTCATTTCCTGACACTGTCGTGATCTGGGGAAGGCATAAACACACACAGGTAAGTAAAGCACAGCCTGGATGGATGATTTTCTTCTCTTTTCTCTCCTATGTGTTCAAATGTTTTTCTTTTGTACCAAAAATTATCTCCTGGAGTGCTGAGTTACTGAGGAGTTTTGAACCTCTGTCTGAAAACTGTTTTGAATATGTCACAACAAACGAGATATTGTCTCAGCAGTACAACCACCAAACACAAATAGTGCAAAAATAACGGGAATGTGACAAAAGTTACGAAAAGCCAGGAAACTCAGTGCTACAGAGCACAGTTCAAATGTAAATCAAAACACCCTGAAAAGAAATGAATGCAATACGAGAATGAATTCCTGTTATTTTCAGTTTCCATCTCTGTTCTGGTATTATTCTTTTTATGTTTGTTACCTTCATTCTTGAGTTTATATGTTTATATATACCTGTGATTCCAGAGTCCACTTCCAAGCGGTTTGGTAAAATTAATAATGTCACTCTTTTTCATATTTAAAAAAAAAATACCATCAAAGATGGCTGTAGCAGAGTAATTAGAAGCCCATTTATCATGAAAAAAAAAAATCCCCAGTTTATCTGAATAGAAGTCGATTTACATTTTTGACCCACTCACTGGGAATATTTATCAAAAGAATATTTAATCCCCTGATAATGCTGTTTCATTGCCTAACAATATTTGGTGGAAATAAGCATACATATTTCTGTTGGTCTGAACTTCTGTAAACCACCATGATCATAATGATGCATCATTTTTTTTAACATATATATGTATATTTGTTTTCACTAATGTAAATCTCTTGATATTTTACACAGTAGTTCAAAACAACCACTTTACAGATGGAAAAACTGAGGCACAGAGCTGAGCAGTGGTTTGCCCCAGGATTATGCAGCAGAAGCCTTCTGCATATGGCCGTGGAGAATAATCCAGGGCACAGCAATTCTGCATATTTGCAGACAAGTGTATGGAGGCTTGCATCTGTACCATGATTTGCAAGGGGCGTGAGTTACTCTTGCCCATGTTCCAAACCAGCTGAGCTCCTGTCAGCTCCTAAGCCAAAGCTTTTTCTTTTCTTTAATTCCTTGTTGTTAAGAGTGGCTTAGGCAAAACTTGGTATCACCCTCATGTGGGAATTGCACACTGGAGTTTCAGTGATTTGGGGATGCAAGTTTAGTCTGCACATTGGGATGCTTCTTGAGGCAGAGTATTATCCAGGACCAAAACCTTTTCAGATATGTTTTGGGAAATGTCTGAATGCAGTGGACAACAGACATTTCTTTTTATTTCAATATATAAATATCATTTTAAAACAATTGATTGTAAAAAAATCAACCTGAAGTGCTACTGTTTTGCTGCATCTGTCTCACGTCAAGAGTTTTTTTCTAAAGCATAAAAGAAACAACACATCTTCTCCAGCCTGGGTACTGCTCAGTCTTCTTTAAACTGAAATACTATCAAGGTAAAAAAAAAATAATAATAATAAAAAGACAAAACAGATTAATGTTTTATTAATTATTCTATAACCCTCCTTTTATTGAGGAAATGCCTGTAAGGAAGGTTTCCAAAGTCACTGGTATTAAGGAAAATCCCATCAGCGCAGCTCCAGTGGAGACACCATGTGAGAGCGCTATGGGAATGGTCCCTGAGCACGGCGGCTGCCTGGCTGCAGATGTTNAATTCCTTGTTGTTAAGAGTGGCTTAGGCAAAACTTGGTATCACCCTCATGTGGGAATTGCACACTGGAGTTTCAGTGATTTGGGGATGCAAGTTTAGTCTGCACATTGGGATGCTTCTTGAGGCAGAGTATTATCCAGGACCAAAACCTTTTCAGATATGTTTTGGGAAATGTGTGAATGCAGTGGACAACAGACATTTCTTTTTATTTCAATATATAAATATCATTTANTCATCCCATCCATCCCATCCACACTACCAGGGACAGATCTCCAGCCACTCCACTGTTCCCCATGCTCATGGTTTGGGGAAATTTTAATTCCCTTATGAGTGAACAGTCAGAATGTTAATCACTACTCACATTCCCACTATTTCCTTTACTGCCAAAAAATCAACTTAAGGTGAGCGATTGAAAGAGTTGACCTCCAGTTCTGTGCCCAGCTCACACAGCAAGGTTTGGATTCAAAAGGTATTATATTTTATCAAAATTTGTTCTATTATATCACAATTTATTATATTTTATCAAAATTTATTAATGTGTACATGTAGATCTGAATTAGACTAAACACAGGCAACAATTCAATCTAATGCCTCTCTCCCTGTATAAACAAATCATTATTAAAATTATAAAATGGAATAACATTTTCAAAGTAAGAGCAACATATATAATTAGATTTACTGTATTTTGAAGGCTTAAAAAGGACACAACATAGTTCAGTCTTCCGTTCAGTAAATTCAGCCTTTATGAAAACACAAGTGTTCAGCACTGCATAAACATTTTGCACTGTATGATATGCAAAAGAGATACTCCATTGCTAACAAGACCAAAGCAAAATACATGTTAAAAGTTTCTTTGTCTGAATGTGTTATTTTGATAACCATATATTATCAGCATTTTATGAGCAAATCTGTAAAAGCAGATCATAGAATGGAGAGAAGAGAATTCATTTAAAATATACTTTCTGTAAGATATAGTTCAAGTCCTTTCTTTTCTTTCCTCAGACTAATCTTCAGAGTAACTAGACAGTTTCAAGAAGACTGCTACTGCTCTCTACAGTTTAAATGCATCCACTCCTTAATTACAGTCAGTAATTGACTTTGTTCTGCTCCATTCCAGTCATTCACAGGCAAGCAGTTCCAAAGGCTTTGGCTGGTAAATCCCATTTAACGTGCAGGTTTCCTATCCCACTTTTATATATTACCTCCTTAGGATTTCTGATAAATGGTTTTTGGAAAGGATTGCTAAACCATATTTGCACTTTGAACAATTGAATTTTCAACACTCTTGGGAAAAGACATCAGTAAAGAATGCTAGCTTTGACTAAACCTTGTGATTGAACAATTTATGATCACAACCCTAAATGATGTATAACTAACAACAAGCATACTTGTGGAGAGTAAGCATACTTTGTTCAATATTAAGGCGTGTATCACGCACAGCTGAAATAAACGGAGGGACTGGGGAACCAATTGGAAGACAAATCTGGGGGGAAAAAAAGAAAAGACATGACAATGAAGTGTTCTAGATAGAGCTGCCAGTCTCCATTGTGCCAGATACTTCACTTATTTAAATATCTCCTGAAATCCCTCTCTCTTTGCCGTCTAATTTTTGCAAAATCTACAGTCTGGGATTAGCATTAATTTACCAGGCTGAATCATGGTGCTGCTATTGGCAAAAAATACCCACGATGAATGACAATGGACATTACTCTTATTTGGAGAGGGTATGCCCTACAGGTTGCCTATAGAAGAGCCAAGATGCCTGGATTCCCTCTTTCTTGCTATAGTACCTTGGAAAAAATCACTTCAAAGGCTGAAACCACTCATACAGTAGTTTTAAAATTAAATGTAGTACAGTCCTGCTGTTAAGCACTGATCCCCTGAAAACATCATCTCACTGCAGGTAAATTGTGTTAAATTCAATACACTGCTGGGCTGTCAACAAAGTGTGGGAAGCAGGGGGGAGGGCAGGTGTGAAACACTTTTTATGATAGTCTACTTGTGGTTTATTAAGGATTTGTCTTGTCACCTTATAAAGCTGTAAATGGAGAGGTGAGCTTCTTTTGCATGTCATCATAATAATGTACTAACGTGGTGTTCAACAAGACCCTATGTTACTAAACAGAAAGATACCTATATAGTTCCAGGAAATACAGGACACTGTATCTAATTAATATCATTATCATTTATAATACTTAAATACACTTTGGATCCTACCCAGGATCAACAGCTCTTAAGAATCCCACAAATGGTATTTCTTGTGCTAGGTTCTGCTCTGTGTCATGCATAGCTGAGTTCTACAACTGCCAAACCTTTTCAGATCACCTAGATCACCTTTTAGAACATGTGTCAGAGGTTATTCCCTTTCACTGTATTCATACAGCAGTGGAAAATAGGAGATGAAAGCCACAGGATAAGCCCAAGGTCATCTATCCATAGTCTTCCTGCAATCTTTGGTCTGGGGACAACTGTGCTGTAAAAAAAAAGGGTCTACCTCATGCTACGCCTCTAGTTCTTTACCAATATACTTTTCTATAGATACATTTGTTTCTTACATTTATTTTTGCTGCAGAACAGGGATGGAAGCAATTTTAGCAATCCTACTGATAGACACTCTATGGAGATATGGAAAAGTGTTGTAAATTCACATAGCAAAAGGAAAATACAAAACCCTATTATTGATTCACTCACTTCAAAGTGTGCTTATGCATCTCTGGTGGCTATAACTATTATTTGCAGTGATGAATTATTTTCAAACAAGAAAAAAATAACAAACCAAGAACAAACTTTAATATAGAAAGTAAAAAATCCTATGGGGAAGAAGAAATGCACCAAAAACCCCCTTCACAGCCTCTACCCTGCAGCAAAAGGGAATAGAATAAGCAGCTTGGGAAGCTTATGGCTCATGTATGGCCACCAAGAAGCCATCACACAGTTCTTATTTCAGCCAAATACTGAAACAAGTCATTGTTCCAGCTCTCTAAAATGCTGGACTGTTGGGGTGAAGATTCATCTAACCCACCCCAGTGGTTCAGCATTGGATTATTGGACACTTCTGGGCCATGAAAACCCCACAAGACACTAATCCAGTGCAGAATCCTGTGCAGAAAACCTAAATTTTGATGTCACCTGGGACTCCCACAGTTTGTGGTGAACATTAAGTGACTTAAACTTGGATTGACAGATACCTCTGTGTGCAGAAATTCAATAAAATGTGTTCCTCTTGTTGCACCGTGCATTGGGATTGCTGGCCTTGGTATGTATAGGGAAAAAAGGAAATCTGAGTCACTGGAGCATTTCTAGCTCAGAAGCTAACACTCTTCCCCCTTCCCACTGCTCCCTTCATCTCACCTTGCTCTCTCACAAGGTTTCCGTTGCTGATCATGTTAATCATCCTGTTTCCCCATGATAAAGAGGAATCTAGGTTTGGAAAGGTGGAAAGAAAGTGAAAAAGAAAGTGAAAAAGAAAGAAAGTAAAAGAAAGAAAGTGAAAAGAAAGAAAGAAAGAAAGAAAGAAAGAAAGAAAGAAAGAAAGAAAGAAAGAAAGAAAGAAAGAAAGAAAGAACCATGAATGTTTAATTTCATTCT
Organism: Urocolius indicus; assembly: GCA_013401255.1. Taxonomy (NCBI): domain Eukaryota; kingdom Metazoa; phylum Chordata; class Aves; order Coliiformes; family Coliidae; genus Urocolius; species Urocolius indicus. The sequence continues at coordinate 45,098 of WBNH01009534.1, forward strand.
AAATATTCTTTTTAAAAATCATTAGAATACAATACAACTTGAGAATAAACACATAAAACATAGTCAGTCATGTGTCTACACTCACAATAGATGTGGAATTAGTTAAAGTTAGGAGACACTGTGCTTCTCAGTGATTCAATTAACTGGATTTGAATTAAATAGGGGCATAGATAACTAAATTTTTAAACCATGTCAAAAGTCTAACTGCATTTCTGGAAGTTGATCTTAAATTCTTTCTCATAGATAATCTAGTCTCTTGGCCACATTTATGCTGAATGCGTGAGCAGCAGAAAGGATACATGAAATACCTCTGTGTGCTGTACTGTGGTGAGCTGAGTCTAATATTTAAGAAATGCAAATAAAAGAATCAGTATTGAGCTGCATTATATTCATACTGCACCACATATCCATGATATGATTCAGACAGAGGTAGTCATGGTTATGCTGATAGTTAAATCACTTAAAGAACTCTAAAATGCTTATGAGTACCAAAGAAACTTCATTATCAAGCAGATTGTCTGTCTCATATTACAGTCTGGCTTTACCAATCTAGCAGTCCTTTGGATGTCGAGCAAAGTTAACATTGAAGTGATGGGGAAATATCAGCTTGAAAGAAAAGGTCTTCAACCAATCTTTCAAAAAAAATGATATTTGTTAAAAAATTTTGTGAGAAAGTATCTGCCTTGTGTTCCCAATGTTGCTAGATGTTAAGTAAATATATGCTGATTGTAAAAAAAAAAAAAAAGTTGCTTTGGCAACTCTCTTATTAAAATGCATTTGTAACCCCCATCTGTCATGAAAGTTTTGAAAAGTTTGTTTACTTTGGATAGCCGCCTTATCCAGGGTTACCCCAGCATACAATGATAGCAGTCTTCAGAAGTTGTGTGAGGAACAAGCCACTGGGGATCCATTTTTGTTTTAATTGGCACACACAAACACTTTTCTGGTCTGTCAAAAAGATCAAGCTAATATGCATGGCGGGTGTTATATTCTCAGCTTTTGGGAGTAGTAAAGCTCCCTTTATTTAAGTAATTTAAATGATAGACTGCAAAAACTTTGCAAGTCAGAAAAATGTTTTATACTTTCTTTGGGAATATTTGTTTTAAGCAACAGAAAACGTTCAACATATCTAAAGATGTTGAACCTTATGTTATAATTACCCTGTTTCTTCTGACTCTGTAAAAATCGCTGTGAAAACCAAGCACTGCAAAGAGGCAACAAACAGATCCTGTGTTTTCACAACTTCTCCAATATTAGCAATTGTAAAACCAATTGCTGCCAGATGTTTATAAGATATGTCTTCCACTGGGTTGTCTTGTGGCATGACTGATTTGCAGGTCCATTCTCTGGGAGCCTTCATGGGGATCATCATATCAAAGCAACCTGCTCATATACAGTAAGTCGCTTTTCAGCGACATTAACCTAGTGTTTAAGGTACACGCATCAATGGCTCTGAAGTGGACTCAACAGTCTAAAGCCTTGAACTTTTAAGAACAAAAATGAAACTCTATTATACCAGTGATGAATAAGTAGTTTGGGTTTTTTTTCCGGGTAAGTTCTTAGGAATGGATCTTTCAACATAGTTTAGCAATAAAAGAATGAAAAAGCAGAAAATCATTGAACTTGATGTTTCCCTTCTGTGGTGAAATGAACTCATAGTTTAAACCAGTTTCTATTAAATTACATTAATATTAGCAAGGAGATAATGAAGTCTACTCCCTGCATTATAAGGTAAATCTTTTCCTTTCCTTACTGGCTCTGAAGAATTTCAGTCGGGGAAGAATTGGTTTATATTGATTGTAAGGAAGATATGAAACAAATGAGAGGTCACAATTAAAACTGATCAGGCCCTGAGAGACCAAAACTCCTCCTTGGATCAGAAGAGGAGTTGAGACTGGAGGTGCACAGAGTGTCCCCAGAGGAAGGGTCCAGTTTTCTGCTAGAGGTACTTGGATGCTTTCACTGTTTCAAGGAACAGCTTTGTCATTCTCTCCTTTTCACCCATCAGTCCAGGCCTTATATCTTGCTGTCCTTAGAGACATGAAGAGAATGCACATGCTGTTTGAGCGAAGGGGAAGGTAAAAAAGAGCAAGTACTTTCTGCTAAACATCCAAGGAATATTTCCTGCAGAGCTGCTACATTGACATTGGGACTTACGAAAGACACAATTAGACTACTTGAGCCATCCTCTGAAAAACAGGAGGTTCCTTCAGAAGGCAAAGAGCAAAAAGCAAGATGTAAGACAGGCAGCAGATGGTCATCCTGGATATCAAACACCTGCATGCAGCATTCCATATACCCTCTGCTCATGCTACCGTCTGTCCCAACGCCATGGATGCTCTGCCCTCACCATGGGAGGAGAATGGATGGACTTCTGCTAGTCATTAAGCCAAAGTCAGGGGAGATGCAAGTCATCAGACTTGGGATGTGAGAAAGAAGTAGGCTGAAAACTAGGCTAAGCAGAGGAACAAGAGAGAATAATTAAGTCACAACTCAGTCCTGTCTGTGCATAGCGGGAAGTATGGGAATAGACAATTGCACATTTTGTCCACGGATGAAAACTAAAGGCAATGTATGAATACCTACTGCAAGCTACTTTTCTCCTTGGGGTAATATTTTACTGTTATTGCCTTTGCAATCTGAAGTCATATATTACAGAGCCACACACAGAGATATTGGCAATGGTTTCTTAGAGAAGTCCCGTCTTTCTTAGTTTTACCAGCTGGACAATACCCGGTGATGAATGGTCCTCCTGTCCAATTTTATATGCATGTTATAACACTTTATGATATATGTGAGTGAGACCCAACATGATAAGTCCTTGTAACAAACACAAATATCAAAGGGGAGAATGAATGCTCTGCTTTTCAGTACAAGCAAAGATATATATTTACAATATATATGTGCTATGTGTAAAGATTTCATTTTGTTGGCTCTTATTTTAGCCAGAAATTTATTCATCAGGAGTAGACCATTTTACAGCTACATTATTTCCAGGCAGAAGCTGGTACTGAATTTTAGTATTTCATTTACTGACACATGTCTCCTATTAATAAGTGCAGAGATTGCACAATAAGAAAAAGAGAGAGGTTGTTGTAAGTATCTTTATACTTATAGTAACGTATTTGGCCGTGATTATAAGTGTTTATAAAACATCCAAGAATTGTTCCTTGTCTACTTACACTAATGGGAACACCTGTTAACTTTAGAGCTGCACAGACTTATTTGCATTGAATTCAGGTTTTTGCATACTGTACATTACTTTTTGAAACAATTAGATGTTTACAGAGAAATATAGCTAAAAGAAGAACGGCAGCTTGAATACCCTCAAGCTCAAGTCAATGCTAATCCTGGCTTGCGTGAAAAGCAGGAATCTGCTGTATTATAATACTGACACAAATTCAGTTAGCAGTGAACAAAGGTGTACCTGCAAATCCTCTGATAGCAGATGATACTTGTGGGGATTGGTACCTGCTGTTGAAAAAAGCATCTCTTAGAGATGAAACAGCACTACTGAATAGAATTTTTTTGCTGTTATATTTATCATTTTCTTTTAATTTGAATATTTTCTTTTGCTTTTTTCTTTTCCTTTTTTTTTTTTTTTTTGGTGACTCAGAACCTCTCTGTGTACTGAGCATGTAGAACATGTGGTCATTTCCCAAAATAGCTGTTTACATTATTTTATTAACTTGCCAAAAGCCAATACGACAACACAAGAATCGTCCTACTGCTAGAGATCCAAAACACTATCTCTGCAGTAGAGAATTTTTTGGCCTGGGGCAATGAGGCAGGAGGTTGCTTTCTATAAAAACAGGTCTACTGAACGGTAAGTGTAATATCCTGCTGCTACATGACCATGCCAGCTATTGTTTAATAACATGTAAAACATCAAAGTTGGTCCATGATCTGAACATACACTCTGCCAGCTGTGTCAAGTTCCTAAGTGTTGCAGGCAGAAAAATGTAATGGTTATTATTTTCCCTTACATGCAGGGAGCAAACCATGCATAACATCTTTGATTTGCTTCTTTCTGTCTTTATTTGTATGTAAATATTAGGAAAAGCTAAAGAGGACCAAAAATGTTTTGAATAAGGTTATTATGTGCACTTAAGAAAACAAACATGTCCAACTACAACAACTGAAAAGATTTCTATTTAAAAACTATTCAGTGTTTTCACAAAAAAGATGCTGTTGACATTTAGGACAAAGATGAATACATTTTATCAGCTGTCTGAACCCTACCTTCTAAAAAGTCACAGCCTTGTTACAAAACTTTCATGGGTCATATCATATATACAGTTCTTAACTCAATAGAGAAGAATATGGATATTTCAAACACAATTCCTGACAGGTTAATAGCCAATGAACATTTCTTACACAGATGTGCTTTTTTTTTTCACTTCATATCTTAAACAGCATCACAGTATAGACCATATGGAGACAGTGTTTTATTCAAATAATAATATCTTCTGATTTTTTAGATTAGAAATTCTTGTAATCTGAAAAAAAAATGATAGTTGTGTGTCTCCAAGATGTTGTGATAGTTTCACAGCCATTTTCAAATGTTGGAAGATCTTGAGATATTAATTTAGACATCCTGAAACTGCGCTGACAGCACCAAAAATGCACTGGACTTTAAATTTATCATCTACTCTGCATAATGGTGTAGTAATGACAGAAGGTTACTCACAATGTTATTTAAAAATATCACATCACCAAAATATCAAGTTTTCTTTTCACGGTAGTTACCTAAGGGGAGCTTTTCTAGGGAGGGAGAATACATCTTGGAACTCAGCAAATTTCTTACTTTAACTGAATTTAGTCAACTAGCAGTAACTGTGTGAAAAACCTACTGAAATATGTGAAGACATAGCTCACAAAAAAAAGACAACCAAACTTGATCAATTCTATAATGCATTGGTTTTATGAAACACAGTGAAAGAAAAAAATGTACAAAATGTCTCTTCTCTAGATCTTCAAGTTTTTGGCAGTTTCTAGGCTATACCAGAACCCAAACATCAAAAGAAAATACATTGTTTTTAGAATATGTGTATTTTTTACAGGTATTTGATTATTTTAAAATACTGTAGGCTTTTCACATGTATTAGAACATGATACACACTTTGACATTTGTCAGTCAAGCTTCTGACTATCACACTGGACAATCTAGAGGGACGTGTCACAATATGATGTGGCATGCAGAAAAATTGAAAAAAAACCCTCTATTTTTCCAAAATAAAAATCACATCTTCTAGTTTTAAATAGGGAGAATGATTGCAAAATATTTGGCCATCAAGACTGTAAAGATTGAGGTTGGATAATCAATAACGTTTGTGGTTGAATTACCCACTGATAACAAGTAATTTCCTGCTATTCGTGAGAATAGGGAAGCTTTTTTTTGGGAATTTGGCAGACATTCTCTCTCTTTTCTAAATATGCTGTGTCTGAAAGCCTAATATTCTTTTTTATTGCAAGCTTTAGGATGATGCAGTATAGGCAAATTCAGGTTTGGGGTGACAGCCTTTTCAGGAACTTCAGGATCTAAATATAAGGAAAGCTAAAAATACCCCCAAAATATCAACGGCTGGGTATTTGGGTTTTGAGTCCTCCATGCCACAGTCATAAGATCATATTTATCTGAAGCCCTGCAACACCGTGATTGTTGCTCCATTTCTTGTCACTAATAAATGTACAGTATACATGACAGAGAAATAAATAGAAAGTTTTAAAACGCATCATGACCTCCTTGTCCAAAGATATCATCACTTTATATTACTTCAAACTCTGTGGATGTGCCAGGAGACTTGTGCTTATCCAGCTACACAAACTGCAGATACGGAAGGGCTGTAACCAGAGTGTCTCCTCACAGACCCCAGACCCACACATTCCTTGCCCTTCCCACCATGTTGTTAGAGATTCCAGGTATCACTCTAAACGAACTCAATGGCACATGTCTACTCAAAGACAACATCAAGTTGGTAACATCCATTTTAAATAGTGAGCCAAAATGAAAAGCCTTTAGGAACCTGGAATTTCAGACTTCAGTTTCTGGAAGTGTAATGTTACACTGTATTACAATCCCATCCATGACCTAATCCTTGGACCACTTCTTCTGCCACTAAAATAATTAAGAATATTGTCAGATTCTTGACTCCAACAAAGGAAACTGAGAACTTACTTCCCAGTGATTTGGGGTACTTACTCATTAGACTAGAAGAGCTAACACTCTATTACTCATTTCTATGAGCAGAGACACATGAGTTTGAACTATAAACAGAACCAATTACATTAACATTTCCAAACGCTTTCAAGAATAAAGCTAGAAGCTTTTGTTTGTTTTGCAAAACCATGATCTGCTATGCTAATAAGTCTAAAATTTGCTTAAAAGGAAAACATTCAAAGGAGAACCTGGCAGTACAGCTTCTTATATGTTTTTCTTTCATCTGCTGGAACATGGTAGTCCTGATTCAGCAAGGTACTTCATTAAGCAATGTGCAACTTTCTGAATATGAGCGCTTGTGCTGTTTTCAGTCACAAGAGTGAAAGGAGCAAATCAATCAGAGCCAAAATAGCAGAAAACTTATATTTATTCACGGAGTGAATATATCAGGGAACAAAAGATATGTTAGTGATAGTAAGAGCTGCATGTAAATTAACAGAACCACAAGCAACCAAGTTATCTATCACTTGCCTAACAGCAAAAAGACAGCTGTACCTCCTAACCCAGCTGAGAGAAGAGAATACTTTATTGAGGAATTAGAGGAGGAAAGAAAAGGAGAGCAGTGACAAAAAGAACCCCACTACCTATCAATTCCTTCATGATTAGAAGCAAACCCACACCAGTAATCTTATCTACCTTCTTGAAGAACACAGTGTCAGAAGTGTAATTGTTTTCTTTTAACCTTTAGCTATACTAGCCAAAACACAGCCAGATCACCTTGAAAAAAGGAAAGAAAAATAATAACTATGCAAGAAATTATACCTAGTTTTCAGCTCAACTTAGAGTCTTCAATTGCTAACAATCTTCCTAACTCGCTTCTTTGCTTCTGAGAACAGATGAACTGGCTCTCTATCACAGCCAAGCTCGTAACGTCTAAGATTAACTAGAAGTCACTCACAAGATGACCTCAGAAAGAATTAAGCCATAAATTAGATACTGCTAGAAGCTGAGAATTAAAAGAAAAAAAAATAAATTGCTGAGGGTTGTAGGTGTTTAGAAATTCAATTATACCATTTCATCTCTTATTGAAATGCAAACACACGGGCTGAAAGCACAGAAGTACACTATATCTAAACAAACTAATGAGAAACACTAAAATAGGTGAATATTTATCAAAATTCTCACTTAACAAAGAGACAACACTGAAAGCCAGAGTATCTGGGAAAGCTGCTTTTATCGAAAGGACAGAGTAGGATCTCAGTTTCACGCTTAGTTCTGAATGATAAGTCGTTCCCATTTTTCACTGCTTTTACTCGATGCCGGGTCATTCACCTCACTACTCGCATGCGTTACAAAAATTAGCAACCAAGAAAATGAATCTAGATCAGCTCCTATGTTTGAACCTGCTCATTTGCCTATACGCTCTATTTCCTACTAGAAACCCATTTAGTGCATCAACTTCACAGCCGACACGGAGCAAGAGACGGAGAACCTTGCGAATTTTCCCAATGTATCAGACTTACAGAAACACCTGTGCTAAATAACTTTGTGCTGAGCTACTGTGAAAAGCTGCAGTGTTAAATAGCAATCACAGTTTCTGATTTTTCACTGAGCTGGTTACTCCTGCTAGAGTGGCACAGAGCTGTCGTATAGAGTGTGAATGGTGCCCATTTTAATCTTATTGCCTCTGTCTTTACTTACATTGTTAAGTCACAAATTTCTTTGTTTATCTTGGAAGTATCATTATAGCAATACAATGGGAGTTGAGCAGTGCCTGATAAAGTTGAAAAATATCTGTTTATAAATGCCTTTCACTGAAATCGCTCATTCATTGAATGAGAGGAGTTGAAGAAAATCTTCCAAGGCATTTGATTTGATATAGGTTTGAAAATTGTGCTTGTCTTCTTTCAAAAGATTGCAAATAGAATATGCAAGGACAAAAGTGCTGTAAAATTAAATAAACTTAGAAATTTGCTGCTGATCCATCCCTTATTAAGGACTGTTGCATTTATGTGAGAAAAAGCTCTGATTTCCATTTTACAAGGAAACAGTGTCCTTAAATCTGCACAAGCACTTAGAAAAGATGCATTTGCATGTATACAGAGCTCATTATAGGCTTTAAGTGTGTTAATGATTAGATGGAAAACCTGTTCAAATAAATTATTGACTCTGGTAGTGAAGATCAGAGAGAGAGTAAAGCTTCTGTGAGCAGGTAGGGAAAGTGGCAAATAGGGTTTTCAGAGGATTATCTCACTTTGCCCTTCCCAGAGTGACAAATAGGAGCAGACCCAGGACTGGGAGCAAACATCAAATACCTGCACATACCTTCACACCAAAGACAGAGAAGCAGGTAAAAGCAAGTGCCATCACTCAGGACATCACCACTATCAGAAACAATTCACCTTTTACATCTCTAACCATTTTACATGCATTTCCCACCTACATAAACCGCTCTGCAGTTCTTCAGCAGTGGCAGTAGTGTCGCAGGAGAAGTCTGGGAAAGTGGGAGTAGAGCTGCTGTTAATAATGATTCATCTTTAGTGATGTCTGCATCAGTACGAGTGGAGACTGGAGCTATGTTTAGATGCTACACTCAAGCTAGAGCAAACCTAAAACATCATATGTTTAGCCAAATCTTTTGAAACTGGGAGGGAATGAAAAAAAGAAAAAAAAAAAAAAGTTGTTGAAAATTTACTACTCTTTGATTCAATCAAAATTTAAAGTAATTCCTGATTTTCTCCAGACTCCAGGCAGGAGAGCACAGCTCATGGTATTTAAATGAAGCTCCCACAACATTTTGTGGCAACACGATATTTTATGGCAGCGAGTGCAAAACACAGCAGCAGCACCACTGTAAACTTTGAAACGTTTTGAAGAACATCGAGCACCAACTGCGCTGCCAATATAGTTTTAGCGCAACGTAGCGAGCTAAAATTATGCAAGCAACCGCTTCTCACTTGAGTAGTCCCAATGATTTCAGACAAGGGCAATAGCTGCGATGAAGACTTGAAGGAGAAGATGCTTAAAAAAGTATTAAAATAAAGTACTTTCCAGTGCCAAGAAGGTAGCAACACCCGGACTCGTGTTTAGGTAGGTTTGCCTGCGTTCTCTCGCGATTCGCATTTCCTACCTACGTGAAGTGTGTTTCAAATCTATAATTCATTTAAAGTGAGCATTTCAGTGTTTTTCTTTCACTGAAAAGCCTATTGTGAACGGCCCCAGGACAACTCCCCCAGCCAGGTAATTTCAACAACAGAAAAGATAGGCAGATACGTTATTTTCAACAAGGTCCCAAGGTGGCTTTCAATTAAGAAAAACAATTGACTGATGTTTCTCTGCCTGCTGCCAGGAAGCTCTATGTAGTATTTCTAGAGCTTTTTCTCCACTCTACCCAACATGTGGGCTCAGTGTCAAGCTGTGAGTTTGTAAATCTTTTTCAGCACTTATCAGAGCTCAACATGAATTATGGTATTGCCAAATCTGCTTTATGCAGCTTTTTTTACACTAGAAGAAAAATGTACAATTTTATGGTCAAAATGAAATGTCTACATGCTTGCAGTAGGCAAGCGCGGCCAGTTGTGATTGAACCCCAGAAAAAAACAATGTTTGCCCCTAATTCTGTTTCTCTACTGTCTTCAAACTTTGGAAACTTCTGAGCTGTTGAGCTTTACATGGTGCACATGGTTTCTCTCTGTATCTTTAGTAACTATATCAGCCAAGATCTTAGTAACCAAGACTTTGTTAATTAAGATTTTATTAACTTAACGCATGTTTGAAAAAAAAAAAAACCACTGCTACTTGTGTGGATGATTCGCCTTAAAACATGTGTTAATCTTGAGTAAAATAACTTCCATTTTGTTGAGGAATAGTTAGCATGGAACATAAATCATCCCTTTTGTTGAAGGCTAATAAACTTCAGGCGTGCACATGTATGTGTGTGTGTGTGACTTAATACCCTTATAATAATATTATATGGCAGGCAAAAATATAATGAAAATGATAATTTGCCAAAAAGATTTAAAAAACACTGAGGTGTTACCTATCAAAAGTTCTCCTTCTGTCTATGATACAGCACAGATTGCAATCGTGACAGTAAATCTGGTGCTATTGTTAATGCCATGGCACTTTGGTTTTTGGCTTGCTTCAGTCCAATCTGTGACATGCTTGTGAATATCTTTCTTCTGTTCTGTCTGTATGGCATATGGATTTCTGGGATACAACGTCAGACCTATCCACATAACAAGTGTTCAGAGCACCTTATCATTTTAAAAAGCCAATTACTCAAAAAGACAAATGTGAAATGTTTCACATTTAATGATGAGCAAATCTGCAAAACAAATGCAATTTTGCTTCATTTGAAAAAGTTTAGTTTAACTGTAAATATTGCAATGGAGTCCCTAGCAATACACATCATGGGTAGGGACAGGCTCATTTTATGCATATTGTACATCATCACTGTCACTTAAATCTGCAAGATTTTCCATGCTAAGTTGTTTTAAATAAATAGAAAGAAATGAGATACAAAAGACTGAAATATATGCTTCTGAGTAGACTGTAAAAATGTCACTGCTAACACTGAGCATTGGACACTTAAAAAAAAAATATTTTGAAAGTCTCACCCAAAAAAACGAAAACTGCATATGTCTGCAGAGGTAAAGGTCAGTAATGAAACAATTAACAGCAAAAATACCAATCCATTTTTTTAGAAATATTTGTCAATATATAAAGAATGTTTTGTACTGCACATAAGTGCTCAATTAATCCTGGATTAGTGGCCGTATGTCTTATTCCCAGATTGAAATGATGTCAGCTGAAGAACTTAAATACACACACAGGTTCAAAGCAGGGTTTTGTAAGGGCTTCAGGACCGCAGAAATTGCGACTTTCTGGTGCAGTACTACTAGAGCTTATGATTGAATGAGGTTCTTAAGAATACACATAATATAGATGCTGTACTATCGAGGTTAAAATACAGTACAGTAGATCATTAAAAAAATAGAGATGGACTGTAAGTATATATTTTTGCCTACATGTCTGCAAAATAGATAGGCACATGTTTACCAGCCATTGCTGTAGACAGTTTAGTCATGGTCAGTTATGGAAATTGTAAGTGCTGAGTACCAGAGAAGAAATCAAAATGGTTATTGTTAATATAGGAGAATATTAGGCAAAAATGCTAAGAGAACAGTGATATTAGTGGGAGTACTTGACTGAGCAAGGCAATTGAATTTATGTACCATATTTAAAATATATGAGAAACACATAAACACATTTTAGCATCGAAGATTTTTGTGACTAATTTGATTTTTAAAACCCTCTCACTAAACTGAGAACATTGGTAACAAAATACTACAGAACATGGGAAACTGAATGCAGCTGGCACTGGTAATTTTAGAAGAAACTAATCTTGATATTTATAACATCATGTAGCAAGTGGAATAGTTTTACCAGGCTGGGAATGTTGAAATACAGAAAAGTTCACCTTTCAACTATTGTGTTTTAGCACAATAAAAAAATATCAGAAATCAGCTGTTGCAAGGAAATATTAAGAAAGTTTATTGTGATATATAACCATTGAGATGCCTATTTTTAAAATACCTCTACATGTATTGTATTTTATATTAAATTTTTGCAGTCCAGCTCAGGGACTTTATATATACAGCTGAAAAAATCAGTTCATAAATTACATTTTGATAGACAGAAAATATGCTGAGCTATAACTTTAGATAAGAACCTTGTTTTAAATACATTCCCTGTGTTTTTATTTTTCTTTAATTTCCAAGCACTTTCAGTTTAGAGTTTGATGTTTTTACCTGTAGAATGCCAGTTATAATGAACTAATAACCATTGCATAAAAAAGAGGGTATTTTAGCCTTAATCCTGGAAACAGCTGTAATAATAATTCCCCCTTTTTTTTTTTTACTATTGCTGCACAATAATAAGCATAAGTGTACATATAAACCTGGAAGAGAGTGCAAGTCAGCTCATAATTTCATTACTGTATTTTATTTCCAAAATTTTGGATTGTAAGGGTAAAATAAACATTCATAAAACATAATAGACCTAATCATTTCATAAATTAAGCCATACAATATCTTTAACTCCGAGCGATTTACCTCAGAGGTTAATTTTTACCAGCATCTTTAATGTTCAGGAGTAATGAAGACAGAGAAATCTATGATTTTAAAATGTAGAGCTTTAGTAATTGTGGGCATTTTAATTTACAGGGGACTGTGCAAACATTTAGCTTGGTTTTATAGTATGTGGTTTTGGTTTTTTGCTTCTCCCTTGCACACCCACTCACAAACTTCAGCGCTGCGTTGCAGATTTGAATGAAGTGAAAAGCTCAATGGGTAATTGTCAAAATACGTTCGTTTCTCCCACTTTCACACAAGAACCAAATAAAGCCAGGAGAGGCTCTCATTTTTCACAAACACCCAGAAATCGGCAGCATCCACCTGGAGTTACCGAAGAGCACAGCTGAATCTCTCAGATCACATCTTCTTTTTTTTTAATTCCAGAAATACACCTTGGAAGCAAACACATTTTCTCTTGAGTTTCGGGATCTGATGTCAAAATTGCCCACCACCTATCTCATGCAAAAATCTGTTTATGCACGTTCTCTCTCTCCTAGTATTACAAAAAAGAAATGTCAGTAATAATCAAGTGAGGGTGCTGAATTAAAATCTGAAATCGCTAACAAACCGATCTGTACAAAAGTGTCAGTGTTAAGATTTCCAGACTGGGGGTTGTGCGACAGAACGAGGAGCTCAGACAGAAGAAAACAGCTCTCCACTCCAGTACTTTCACCCCGTTAATCTCACATGTGCTTTGCCACGGATTTCTTGCTATTTTATTTTTAACCTCTGCTACCTTGTGGGAAGTGGGCTATTCCGAGGGTGCTTGCAAGAAAAGCTCTGATTTTACAGATGAATGTAAAGCACTGTTAAATGAGAGCTTTAAGAATGACTTTTTCAATTTACTTTGAGCTTAATCTGAAGTGGTTTAATCACAGCTTGTACACATCTTCTTAAAAATTGTTTCAAGCAGGGGGAGAAGTAATAATCATGTAGAAAATCATTGCGACAGATGCTGGTTCCCATGATCCCATTTACACTTTTAACATCACTAATGAAAACCTAGCTGGGCAATACCTGTGTCAGTGAGGTGTCAGGTGGTCATTTGGCAAGACAGAATAGGAAGGAATCAGATCAGCATTTGAAAATGCCTCACTTTTCTTTTTCCTTTTTCCCGTGTGTGGAGGGTTTGAGGGTTTTTTGGTGTGGGGGATATTTTTTTTTGAGGTTTTTTTTTTTTTTGCACCTGTTATTCTAAAATTTCTTTCAGTTACATTTCAAAACACTACAGTTGGGATCTCCTTGCCAACCTGAGATGGCATAAGCCTGGGTAACAGAACAAAATGTGAGAAGGTCCTTCTGTCTTTAACGCCTGTTCACCAATGAATCAGCCTCCAATTAATCTGTTTCTTCAGTAGGAGTTTAATAAAAGTCAAGCACACACATGTTCAGTCTTGTTTAGTATTAAAGCTGTGTTAACATTATCTGCCTAGCCAGGTCAAAAATCTTATATAATTAAATGCCAGAAACCATTTCAGAATTTTAAGGGCTTTACAATTTTCTGTAAGTAATTGATTATGCAAGGCAGGGTAGTTTAAATTTAAAACAGGATAGTGATGAGTATGATGTCACTTTTCATTACATATTTCAGAAAAGTTTGTTTCATGGCCAAACTACACATAAAATCTAACTTATTAGATTTGCTATTTTGCATTTCTGAGAACTAGGGAAATAAAAAAAAAAAAAAAAAGAAATAAATCAGCAACCCAGATTTCAACATCATGAAATATCAACTGAGTAGGTTGTGCACATCCCAAAATTCCACACTGTCAGTCAGGCTATCCACTACAATCACAGAGTAGTTTTTGCCCTACTCAGCTGTGCCTGTAACTTGACTTGAAAAAGCAAGATATTATAACACCAGAATTACTCCCTGGGGAAAATGAGGTGGGAGTGGAACCTATTAGGCCGTACAAAGAGTTAAATGACCACTGTCCCATATCAGAGCGATAACTTATAGCTCAGTGGAAGCTTTGTCTGTAAATACGTGAGGAGAGTCTGATCTTCAAATAAAAGCTCTCTATTATTGATTACAGTTCAGCTTTTCACCATTCAAATGTGGCTCTGATTTGTGATTGACAAAAAAGAAAATAAAACAAGGAAAAAAAATTTAAACATATCAATCACAAAGACAGTGTTATGAAAGAGTGGACCACATCTAAAACCATGTCTGTAAAATCTACTCTTCATATTCCAGATAAGAGCACTGAAGACATCATTTCCAAAGCAAGTTAAGAGCAATTTAGTTCTTACTGCCACCAAATGTTCAGCAGAAGATGTGGCTGCATCTTTAGTCCCCTCTCAAGCACTCTCTGCTCCTGAGAGGAGAGAGGTGAACTTAGTTTTCCTCTTCTCCATCTCCCTTTGAAAGCCTTCTTTTTTTCTCCCTTCCCTTCCACGGCTGAAAACCAGCTGTACTGCAGACTTCTGCATGCAAAGATCCTCTCCATCCTCCCCAAGATAAATTAAGCAGTGGCATATTCTAATGACATAACGTAATGCATAACATACACGGCAATGTATAACAACATGGAGCCCCAGCATCCAGGTTTCTCAGTCTGTGCCAATAACTGCATCCAAAGGAAGAATGAAAAATGTCTTAAGAATAAAAATTCAAAGAAGATCTTAGCTCAAGATAACATCATTCCCAGGTACAAAGACAGAAAGAAGAAAAACAGAGCATGTATATTTAAACAGCAGATTAGCTCATAACACGGATGTTAAGTACCTTCATAAGTTTTAAAGCACAGTAAAAGTACAGGAAAAACAAAGAAGAAAAAAAGAATCTGAGGGACATGAGAGGGAAACAAAAAAATAAAAACCAGAAAAAAGAAAAAGCAATTAAAAATAGAGCTACAGAAAACTAGGGATGCTTATAGCAACAGAAGAAAGTCAGCTTTGGATAAACAAAGACAGTTTTGGAAATGGCACAGTAAAAATAGGTCAGTACAACATATAAGTAGAAATTAATATGATGGAAATTATTTAACAAGTCATTATACTGTATTCTATACAGTGTCACCATCATTAAGCTGGTGAAAGGATGTTAATGTAAGATAAGCAAAGCAACGTATAAAAAGTCAAATTAACCTGACAAGAACACACCAGCTTGGCAGTAGAAATAAAGACGACAGAAAACACTGCTTTTAGTGCAGGTACTCTCTAAAATAAGCCTGATCAATACACAGGTAAAGGAACAAGCAGTGAAGGCACGGACACAAACACAGACAAGTATTAATTTAAGGAAAATATGTATATACTCAGTTGGTTCAACCAATAGAGTCAGACTGGCTGAGTAATGCAAAGGATGGGAAAACAGAGCACTACAACAATAAAGGAAACAATAACATTAAAACATCAGGAAAGTATAAAAATTAAAGAAAGCAGCCCTGCAATCTCTCTCAGCCTGGCAAGCTTATGCTCAGCAATTTAAAAATATACAGATTTCTGTTATTTTTATTAAAAACATGATTAGACTAATAATTTTCAGTTCCCATGACATGGACATCTGGTAGCCATGGCTAATATAAAAAGGCAGATGTCAAAGAACTTTAATTATGACCTCAAATGACTCTTAATATTCTGCTATATGGTTTCAACTAACGGAAAATGAAGTACAGCAGCTTTGATATGTGTGCAAATGAGACCATTGGATGTTCTGGTTCTGTATTAGGCTTTACTCATATGAAAACCTAAAACCAGTTTTCTATACTTATACTGGCCACAGATAAAGCCCTTTTTCCAAAATAATTTCTAAATTACAAGCACGTTGCAATTTCTTCTCTTCCTGTATTTTTCTGTGCTCATCTACTTGCCTGCAATAAACTATTTTCCAGTTTGTTTTTAAAGTAATTAAATTTCAAATGAAAAGTTTGTAAATAAACCAATTGTTTTTCAGGAGAGATCATTAAAATATAAAATAACCATTATAACAAAAATACATTAATTGGATGTTGTGTCTGCTGTCTGCTTGACACAAGGACATCTGGAGATCTGGGCAGTGCATTTGCTGTGGTGGTATGTGAACTTTACTTTAGGATTAGAATAAAAATGGCAGCCTCATAAACGTCTGCACCATCCTTCAGAGAATAGCAGGCAACCTCCCAAGCTACAGTAATGAAAAGTTGCAGTTAAAAAGCACATTTTGAAGAGAAGGAAAGAAATTCTATCTCTTTTGGAATGTGACCCTTGAAAGCATTTTTTGTTGCTGTTGCTCTTATTCAAGGCTATGTTAAAAATCTGGCTAATCTTTTGCATGGCTGTACAAGCAAATTACCCACCTACATGGGGGTAATGGAGGCAGAGATGCAAAGCTGGGGCATGATGCCATATGGTTGAGTGGCCAATTCACAAGGGAAACACAGGGGTGTCACCCACCCCTTGGGGACCTATATGTCTCACCCCTTCAATGCCTCACTCTTTTGATGAAATTCAAAGAAATTCCTATCACGGACACTATCAGCATGATGTAATTCCTTAATTCAAGGGACCCTAGATACTGGAGGGGTGAGCAGTTCCTTCATGGAGCTGAGATGCTCAGCACGGTGCCCATCAGCACGCGGAGACAGAGGGGTTA